>ML802568.1:70335-115446 GCA_009831015.1 Picea engelmannii | reverse complement strand
AATCGTGTATTACTGTATCTCTGTGTTTATGGTTGCATCTCTGATATATTTCTGTTATATTACTGGATATACGCGATATCTCTGTGCATTTCTTTATTATATCTCCGCTCTCATTTCGTGCCGAAAATAATCCGGATCACCTACCTTGCCCCATTCTATTTTTGCAACTCATCTTTTGGAAACCCTAGCCTAGCTCCTTAGACCTAGAGTCTCATCCATAAAACTCCAAATCAAAACCATACTGAGATAAACACCTAGCCTAATACAGAGCCACTTAATATTTTTAGGTGTATAACACAAATCTGTAGTGAGTTTAACAATGTGTTATTGATCTGTAATTGTCACAAAGAACCAGTTAAGGATACAAAGTCTTCTATAGCATAAACATAAAAATGCACAATAACCTCATATCACACACAATGATGTCAGCAATATATAATTTAGCATACAAACAAATGTTGATATAATATCCCAAGTATGATCGAATTTTGACAGAAATCCTACTTCCTCTTCTCATGGGTTTTGCTATACAAATGGGCGATGCTTAGCATTTTTTTAGCTCAGGAAACTCCCCACAAACCGAAGATATGGCACGTCCTCGTGCAATGAATTAGAAATAGGTCTTTACTGTTTTGAGAGGGGGGTTAGATTAGCTCCTCTTTTATCCACTCTATGGAGTATCCCTTAGCTCCAAAGATGCTCTGAAATTCGGGTTTGAAAACCTTGTTATAGCTTGCTCTTGGCAACTGGTGGTGTTTAAACCAACAATTTCCAACTCTTGGGATATTTGTGGTTGAGGAAATTGATTCCTCAGAGGCCACCAACACAGTGAATAGGAGCAGAGACAAGATAAGAGTGTTCCATTATTATTTGTTTTGTCATCGTGCTGACACAATCCATACCTCTATCTTGCATTTTATAAGGCATGTAATCATAACCCTGTAATGAATAGTCTGTAACGACAATAAACCAATTAAGTGGTTTGTTAAGGAGATGTACAACAGTTTATAACACACATGGAATTAGCATTTCAAACATAAAATGATTGTTGATGCAATAGCCTATATCTTGAAAACAATACACATAAATTTTTACAAAGATTTACTTCTTCTGGGAAATGTTATCATTTGTCAACTCATGAACCCCTACCCCACACCTAAGTATTGTGACACCTCACAATAAAAAATATAGGAAACCAGTCAGTTCTCCCAATAGCTGAAGATTTACAGCATGTCAAGTGTAGAAATAAATTTCATAGATTGGTCTGACGAGAGAGTAAGGAGATGACCCCACCTAGAGTTAGGAGAGTTAGGAGGCAAGAGAGTTTCAAGATAGTCTTAGAGTTATTTCCCAATGGCAAGATTCATTAACCTTAGCTTAACCACACATACTTCATGTCATCTTTGTCTACAAGTAATGTCGTACATTAGGACAAGTTTAAAATTATTATATATTTTTTGTCAGATTACCATCCTCGCTAGGTAGAATGCCCCGCTGCTAGCAAGCCTATTCAGTACTCTGGCATGTTTACCTAGTCATACCATAGGATGGTACCCACTGCCAGGAGACCTGTTCAGTATCTCGACGGGTTAGCCTCTTAAACCCTCAGAGACCGGCCCTCCATCTTTTAATATTTTAGTATAAGATTGCTTTATGCAAGAAGATGGAGGAACAACTCTGAAAACAATTTTTTTTTTCTTTTTCTTTTTTTTGTTCAATTGGGATGGTATTTATGTTAGAGGATGAATTTCTGTTATATTACTTAGTGCTTGTCCTGATGTAAGGGGTACTTAAGCGGATGTGGCCTATCTAAAGATATGATATAATCAAGCTATTTAGTGTGTAGTGGATGGTACCATTGAGAAAGAACACAAAGGTATATCTAGGATCAACTTACTTTCTTCCTTTGTAATTATTGTGATGTTTCCATGACTAACCGCTAATTAGAATTCCTTGTTACTCTCTGATAAAGACACTTGACTCACTTACTCAGGTTTCTTTGGAAAATTGTATGAGAGACCTCTAAGCTTGATGGTTACAGTATCACTTCCTTATATAGTGGTGAAGATTTTCAAGAGAAACTTCTTTTTAAAATGCCTTAAGAACAAGAAGATGAAAATATTTTCAAAAACATGGCTAACTACAACAAGTCATTATTCATTTGATGCTTAGAAGACAACAAGGTCCAAGTGTAACAATGTTTTTGAAGAAAATCCTTCTTTTTATATTTCCTTGGAATTGTCTACCCTTGGTGATATAAAGACCTACAAAGATCTCTAAAACTGTTTTCAAAAACTACACTCTAAAATATAATAAACTAAGGAGATCAATGAGATCAAGTCATAGGAACATGTATCTCATAGTTCTTTTATTAAAAGAAAATGTAAAATGAGGCTGCATTAGACTCTAAGCTAAACTAGCAACATGCAAATTTTATTTACTATCCTACCCTACCTAAAAAGAAAGGAAAAATCTTTATTCAAGTATAAGAACTCTTCCAATGTAACCATGTGCGGAGCAAGATAAGAAACATACTCATATCCATATATAAAAAAATTATCGCAGTGATTACCTGGATATGAAGAACCAACCAACCTACTTGTTTTGGCATCAAAAGGTGTTGAAGAAGAGAATAGTATTGTGGCCTGATGACCTCTTGAAACCAAATTTCAATGTAATCTTGATGTTTATCAAAAACAATTTCTATGCTCTCATTCATCATGCTATGCAGATCCTCTTCTTTTGGATGATTGATTTCTGAAGTACATAAAGGATCTGTTGAGATGGATGTTGAGAACTCCTCAATCTCAAGTCTTAGTGATTGCTCTCCACCAGAGGTATTCCATAAGTTTTCAACTTCCTTCACACTTTGGCAAGGAAGATCATTTTGTAGCTCATAGGACCTTGATTCTTCTAATATTTCCAAAGAGGTAGCTAAGTTCTTGACTATTGTCAAGATGTGTTCATCCTGAAAAGAAGAGATCCCAACTATTGCTAGGATTTGAGAGAGTTCTTCCAAACTACTAATCACCTTCGAATTCATCTTGTCATTTGATAAAACTTGGTTCACACAAAGATGATGTCCACAAATTTAGGATCTCCTGATGGTGGTAAGAAAACAAAGGTTGTATTGCTTGGTTATGCAGGAGGCTCGAGTGGTCTTGCCTCCTGTCCCACTATTATTGATGCTTCAATTTCTTATTCTATAGTGCTCCCTGTTTTAGTCTCTTTTAGAGACTTCTTTAGCTCTTTGGGTTGAGCTAGCTCCTGTTTTTCGGTATTGGTCTGCGGAGCTTATGAGTGGAATGTTCCTTCCCCCAAAAAGGTCAGAAGGAACCTTGGTTAAAAGGTCTGATTTAGATTTAATGTATCTACCTTTTGGATCTCTAGGTCTATTCCTGAAAGAAAGCAAAAACAAAAGAAAAAGCGACCATTTGGTTTCTAGGTCTATTCATGGAAAAAAAAAAAAAAAACTAGCATTGGGTTTGAGGGAACCTGCTATAGCAGATGCGCAGGTTCTTACCTCTCGTCTTAAAGTCCCCCCACCACCAATCTAATGCTAAGGTCCAGGAATGATCTGTTTCCTAACTACTTCTTACCTTGAGACAACTCCCTGGCAATGGCGCCAAAAATGATGGGTGTTATATATGCACTAAAAACACAGTAAAAACCCTCAATTAAATTGTCAACCCGGGGTAAGTAAACTTAGAGTTGTAGAAAAATATATGCCAAAGGTAGAAGGATGGGTAGGAGTATAGCCTAACTAAGGAAGGTATCCATCTAAGGCTAATATACTCAAGCAAACCTATGTAATGAACAAACCCTACTAAGCAAATTGAAACTATGTGACCTAAGTACTTTTGGGCCAAGGATCGATGGATAGTTCTAAGAAAACAAGTAAAAACCCCATGTAAAGCAAACTAGTTCATAACAATAAGCAAAGGCAACTATCTAAGCATATCGATAAGCAAATGACAAAAGCAAACTATTTTAACTTGCCAACCTACATTCAATGAGCAACTACCCTATGAAAGCAAATAAATAAGCAAGTAAGCAAAGACACCTATCTAACCTATTAAAGCAAAATAGACAAGCAAGCAAAGACACCTAACTAACCTACTAAAGCAAAAGACAAGTAAGCAAAGGCACCTAACTAACCTACTAAAGCAAAAGACAAGTAAGCAAAGATAACTAACTACTGCAATCAATCAAAGTAAAACTTCTCAATGAACAACTATCTAGCCTAAGAGGCAAGTGGACTAAATGCTTAATGCAAAACTATTTCTAATGCATGAAAGGAAATCTAAGAGGCAACTGGACTAAATGCTCAATGCAATGCATGAAAGGAAATCTATTCTATTGAAAGCAAGAAAGACTAACAACTAATTCTTAATCTATAATAAGCAAACTACTATCTAATCTATCAAAGCAAAGTCTATCTATCCTACAACAACAATAAAACTTTATTCTAATCTATGAAAGCAAGAAAACTATATCTTCTAATCTATGAAAACAAGAAACTATTCTTTTAATCTATGAAAGGAAGAAAACTATATTTTAAATCTATGAAAACTCAAAGAAAACTAGATTCAACCATTAACTAGGAAATATAATTGCAATTTAATTATAGGAAGGAAATTACATAAAGGAAACTATGCTACATCTATTCTAACAATTCAAACTGCAGTAGATAAATGCTTAAAAACATAAATTTAAAACATGACATTAAAAAGTAAACTAACAATTATATTAACCAACAACTAGCTAAGCCAATTCTACATAAAAATGAAATAAACAAGCTATGATTAAAAACTGAAATTGATCCTATCCATCCATCAAATCCTTGTCAAAGAAAGCTCAATTAAAAACTCTGTTCTATCCTAATTAAAACTCTATTTTTTAATTTAATTCTAACAACATAAAATAAAGCGCAGTCTAATATCTAATTGCACATGGGGTTAGTCTATGAATTTGCAAATTCATCTCTATCTATCAATCAATGCATATTAACACACACCTTTATACTAACATGCAAAAGAAAATTAAAACAGTTACACTACAACAACAAATTAGATAACAAATAAATGAAGGAACAGTTCATGTACATGAAAAGACATCTGAGCTATGAAATGCATAAATAACACAGAGAACAGTTACCAGACTGCTGGTGCCCCCCCCAACAAGTCGTGGTCACTCCTCAAACACACACCACAAGCTCAACAAAATGATTTCACCATTAAAACTTGAAAAACGCAGTCTTATACATTTTTGGCAATTAAAAAATGCAAAAACAGAAGAAAACGTTTTTATCTCTATCCTCTACTTTGTCTACTGCTCCTTAGCTATTGTATGACCACCACGGTGGTATTTATAAGATTTACAAACCAAGTGGTCAACCACAAGAGGTTCGAACCACTTCTAAAATTAGCAAATTTCATTAATGGTGCCCTAACTGCCGAAACAGAGCTAACCAATAATCACCCACCATAACAACCCAAAATTGAGTTGTCAAGAGTTCAGTAGCTAGAGGGGATAAGCATGAAAAAAAACCATGTCTTTGATTCGCCCCCCACTGGCCGCCAATACCATAACCGCCAAATCACCCTCTGTTTTTGTGCAGGAAGAGGTGTTGGACAGAGTGGCGGATCGAGTGCTGGAACGAGTGCCAGAATGAGTGCCGGAACTAGAAACGTAGTGCGTTTTTGCCCTGTAACACCAGAAAAATGTGAATTAACTCTTGTAAATCATAAAACATGATGAATTACACTTGATACAATCATTAAACATGAATTACACGTACCTTATGCCGATCATACCGTTTTATCACAAAATTCTTCAAAAAGCTCCTTTAAAAGATGAAAAACACATATGTACATGCAACAAAGGTGTATAATAACCATCATAAAAGTGACATATCTTGGGCCCAACAAAGTCTTTTCCTTCATGGATGGATTCTCCATGAATAACGAAATTATTATATGCAAACAAGATCAACACAAAACTATGTTTACCACCCCCTTATGAACTTTCAATTATTCCATCGTGGCATTTAAGCTTAATAATGATAAGAAACCTTGCAATATATTGCGTCCTATGTATTCCTTGATATTATCCACATTAATCTAGCCTACATAAATGATCTCATGGCCAGGTCAAAATTCCAATCATGACACTTAGAGGACTTGCACATAATTTTTCTTCGATGCTTACAATATAACAATTGAGTAAACCCACTTCAGTGCACACATTTTTGTTAATGTTGGATAAATATTTAGGGTTGTTACCTAAAAGGAGGATATTATCATCAATTCTTTGAAATTCTAGGCCATCATAGTGCTTCCCCCACCACACACCCTTCACCAACTACAAAGTATTTAAGGTAAGGCCAATTTTTTTCAACACTTTGTCTTTAATTACACCATTAGTGTTCATGGTTTATGTGTCTTTTTTTGTAAATATACCATGTTCATTTGGAATGGCCAAGTCCAACAAGCATTTGACATATTAAAACATGCTCTCACCATCATCCCCCTTCTCAACCACCCTACTTCATGAAGGATTTTGTCGCTTAAATTTATGTTTCGGACTTCATTGTCACTAGTGTGTTAGTTTAATAGGGGAACGATGACTGCAAACATATCACCTATTATGCCAACAAAAAAAATTCTAGCCCAAGCTTGAAGTATAATCATGATGAGAAATCACCATGATCGTAATTCATTCAACTAAAACTATTTTCCATTATGTCCTTCTTTGAGACACTAGAGTTGTGGCTAATTCAAATCCTATGCTATACACCTTGGTTCAATGATTAATCAATGAGAAGTTCACCCATTGGATATTCATCCTCCATGATTTCAATCTCAAATTCCTCATGCCTCAAAATAAGAAGGCTCTATCCCTCATCGAGTGCATCACAGATCTCCCTACCAATGTGGCTAACCCACCCTTCAATGATGCTCTCCTAGATGAGCACCTCTTCATTTTATTGTCTAACAATCCATGGTACAATGATATATTGGTCTACCTTCACGCCCAAAAGTTTGAACCACACCTCTCATGTGAAAAATGTTGACACATTCATTAATAGGCTCCTTGTGATATCCTTATCGATGATTGTTTCTATAGACAGAAGTCAACATTGTATTGCAAGGTTGTCTATATTGTGAGGAGGTAGAGCATGTCATCGACAATTACCATAGTGGTGCCTATGAAGGCCATTTGTCTAGAATGGCCACCACCTGGAGAGTCATCCACATGAGCTACTTTTGGCCCTTCCTTTTCAATGATTACATCAAGTAGTTAAGCATTGCATGAACTACCAACTATTTGCATCAAAATCTTGAGCACCACCTACTCCCCTACATCCCATTATCATTATTAGTTCTTTTTGCAAATGGGGATCCAAATATATGGATTACCATCCTACATACAAAAATAGTCATGAGTACATTATTATGGTCATAGAGTATTTTACTAAATGGGTGGAAGCAATGTTGATTGTTGATAACACCTCTACCACAACTACTCATTTTTTGTTCAATTGCATCTCCAATATCCCCAAGCAACGGGTTTCCAAACATGGTACAGATTTCAAGAATGAAGTCTTCTAAATGTTGTCTTCATTGTTGGGATTTATAAACAATTTATCCATTCCATACTATCCTCCAACCAATGACCAAGTTGAGGGCATCAATAAAATACTTAAGGCCTTGCTTCATAAGACAGGTAGACAAGCACAAGACAACCTTGCATATCTTTCTATTCCAAGATATATGGTTTATTAGATGTCTATCAAAACTACCATAGGATTTATTTTTACTTTGTTTATGGCATCAAGGTAGTTTTTCCAATTGAATATGAGATTCCCCCTCTCTATATATCCATTCAACTTCTCCCTAACACAACCAACTTGGAACTAAGTTCAATCACATTAGAATGATCTAATGAAGATTGTTGTGCTTCCTTACAAACCAATAAGGCCATGAAAAATCACTCCAATTCCCACTATAGTTGATAGCTCAACCTTCACTCATTTTGAGAGGGTGACCTCATCCTTTCCTTTGATGGAGCCAAAGAAAAGTTAGGACTTGGGGAAATTTGAGTGGTTATGGAAAATCTCTTATGTTGTTAAGTGTTGTTTGGGAAAGGGAGCATGTGAGTTTGCCAAGCACATTAATGAAATCCTTAAGGAATCCCTGAATGGATTGTCTTGAAGAAGTTTTATATAAGAATCATAACTCGCCCATTTGTATATAGTTTTTTGCTCATATTTATGCTTTCGTTCTAGTTTTTTATTTTAGTTTACACCTTATTTTTTATTTTTCCATGATTTTTTTTAGGTTTTTTCATACCTCTTGTCACATTAACTTCACTAATGGTGATAGACACTGGACCCAGATTCTAGCCTTGGCCACATGGGCCATATACTCATTGTCACAAGTGTTTCTTCATTCAAATGGTCTATGCCTCGAGCCCCACAACCAACAATGAGGTTTAAAACTATAGTGTGGTCAATTTACTTGCTAATGCAATCACCCTTCACATACACCATATTCAAGTTCATCTCAATTCCAAGCTACTCATCACACAATTCAACAACTTTTATAGCATTCACGAACTACGACTTTTCAGGAAATATCTACATGTTAGACTTGTATCACATTAATTTGATACCATTACATTTATTCATGTTCCTAAAATTCACATTAACTTTGTAGATAATTTATCATATCAAGTACTTGATGAGTGCATTTCCCATTAAATACAAGTACAAAAGTAAATAACACATGTACATGTAGATAACCAAACTATGCCAAACATGTAAATAACACATGATTAAGCTAATAAACAAAACAAATCACACACACACACAAAGTAAGTTTTTAAATCATATAATGTCCATGTCTCAAAAAATATACTTATGTTGTGATACAACAATGGTGGGAATCATGCCCATTATTGCCACAGTACCCTAAGCTGGTGGTATAATATCAAGAGGTTGTGAGTACTCCGGCAATGACACTTGGTTAGGGCCTCCTCGATCCAAGTCCTTCTCAGTCTGCCACACTTGCGCTACTTTTCCTAGTAACAATCTCCACCCATTTGGTACCCCAACACAAGTATCCACAAACTTGTCTTCTAGCCTCATCTAGTTGGCCCTAGATACTCACTTCACTAATGTCTATAGATTTTGTCAGAGAGCTTCTAGCACTATGCTGGAATTTTCATCTCACCTCACCCGCTAAGATGGTAACCCTAGACTTGCTTCACCCTCTACAGTCCTTCTCCACATGGTGGTAAGGGAATTATTGCGACCACTAGTGCCAGTGTTGGTTTTCTCATTGGCCTCACATCTACAAAGCACCAAACACCATAAACATATCAATGCCATTGTCATATACAAACAATATAGAGATATATGTCCATATTAAATCTCACTAAAAAACAAAAAATAGGACTCATTGATAGGTGCTTAGTTCTTCCGAGGGGGAAAAGTATATGAGGATCTCCTAAAACATCCATACCACCATAGGGGATTTATTCTATCATTGTGGTCTACTTTTAGTGTAGCTAGGGGGGTAATGGGGGGTTAAAGGGTCCATAGTGATAATAATGGAGGCCATTCAATGTAAAGTGGACTAGGTCCACTATATTATTAAATAAGGCACACTATGGTAGTTAGATATATTGTAGTAGTGTGAACATAATAAATCTAAGAAGGCTTACTAGAAGGTTCCTTCTCTGGAATGTTCTTAGGTGGTAGGTAGTATTATATAAATAGGGGTATGCAATGTAATGGGAATGATTGATGAGTATTGTATTTGGAGCATAGTTCATTAGGAGGTTGCCCCCTCAAAGAGGCAAGTGATCAATAGCGGATCCTTTCCTTAAAAGGACCAGTTGTAAGGTGTTGCCCTACCTTAAGCACTTTCATACTAATAAAATTAGGGGTTGTTATTATTGATGCAAATTCTAGTAACAGGGCCCATGCAATAGTGTGAACACAATAAAGGTGAGAAGGCTTACTAGAAGGTTCTAGTTACTAAAATATTCCTTCTATAGAATGTTCCTAAGAGATAGATAATGCTATATAAAGAAGTGTGATAAATGTATTGGAGAATGGTGTAGTATATTGTTATTGTAACAAGCAAGGTTTGCTTGAGTGTTATTCTTCCACAAGTGAACATAAGTGGATCCCTTCCTTAAAAGAATCAATTGTAAGGTGTTTCCCTACCTTAATGGTTTCATATTAATAAAGAGTGAAGCATTTTTATATTCTTCTTGGATATATTGAATGTGTTTTTGTATTCAAATCTATAGTACTTAACAAGTGGTATCAAAGCACTTTCTTTGACAAAGAAAATGGACAAATGTTTATATTTTGCAGGTTTTCAAAAGAAGAAGAAAAAAGAGGGCTACAACACTTAGATAAATTATTGTAGAATTTTGGAGAGAATTTAAAGAAACTAGTTGTAGATCTAAATTTAGCTTGGAAAAACTAACAATTTAAAAAAACAAAATCGTTTGAATTGGAGTTCACGAGGACAAGAATCATTGATTTAAAATCAACAATTTTCAGGGTTTTTTCGAGGACAACCGTGCAATTTTGTAGATTTTTGTAGCAATTGGTGCAAAATTTTCCCTAACCAATTGTAGATATGAGTTTCTCCCACAAAATCAACCAAATTCAAAAACACAATCATCTAAATCGGAGCTCCAGAAGTGAAGATATCGCTGATTTAAAATCAACAATTTTCAAGGTTTTTGTGATGACCGCGAGATTGCAGAGCTCATAACTTTTGACAAGGTGCTCAAATTGTTGCCAAATCAATGCCATTTGATAGAATATTTTTAGATCTTTCTTTTGGTATATTATATGTGGTGCTTCCGAAGGATATGTCATGTGCTACACAAATCCTCATCTACTTACACAAAGATATTGAAACATCGATGAGCATAAAACAAATTGTTCGAAATATTCAAGAGAACACAGAGCACAATATTATGAGGACCATATTGTAAGAAAAATGCTAACCCACTAGAAAAATCAAAGACAAATTTAAACAAAAATAAATGACAAAACAATCACACAATACACAAAGATTTTACCCTTGAAACCCAACTCCAAAAAACTAGCATTCCTTGAGCATCTTGGTCTTTTGTTGTCTTATTCATTCATGAATAAAGAGTTACATGACTAACAATGGTCTACACGTATGATGCAATTTTGGTAGTACGAGTACTAGTTATTGACTAATCTTTATTTTCAGCTCATCGAAAGCCTTAGGTTGATTCTTCCCCCACTGGAAACTCTTACCATTCATTGTTATGGCCTGGAGTGGTGCAACTACTACTGAAAATGAAGCTATGAACTTGCACAAATACTATATTTCCCCAACAAAGCTCCTAACTTCAGTGACAATTGTATATATTGGCCATTTCATGATGACCTCCATCTATGTGGGATCTATCTTGAACTCCCCTCCATTGATCACATACCCAAATACACCAAAGACTGTTGAGTAAACTCACATTTATTGAGATTGACCAACAATTGGTGCTTCTTCAGGGTCTCTAACACATGCATAAGATGTAATATGTGCTCCTCCTAGATAGCACTATAAACCAATATATCATCCAAATAGACAATAACAAACTAATCTAGACAAGGGCGTTGTTATCGCGCAAACTGTAGGTTGGGAAAAGCCCGACCCAAACCAAAAGATGGAGAAAACTAGGAAAATACCTACCCAATGTCACCTCAGATAGGCACTCCCATCACTTTACAGGTAAACCCAAACCACAAGATGGTGACAACTAGGAAAATACCTACCCACCGTCACCTCAGATAGGTACTCCCGTCACTTTAGAGGTGAAGTGATCACCTCAAGGGAGGAATCCTAGGTGACCCTAGAGGGAAATGAGATGAAACGTGAGATGGTGAAATGAATGCCCCTATAGGTCAACTTGCTAAGTGGAAAGTGGATTGGAATTGAATCTCGGTAGTGGTCAATGGTTGCCAAGAAGTTTGAGCACTTGCGGATGATGATAGTACCTGCCCAAGACACAAGAAAAACCAAGTATACCAGATACATATTAAGTGGAAAAGAAATTTAAGCTTGTTGTCCCTATTTGCAGCAGTCAAAAAATATATATATCAGCAAGTAAATAGTTGTTAAGGCGGCTAAACAAATGTTAAAAGTCTAATAAATGTGGCAAGAGATAAACTAGCAAAACACTAGTATAAATCTAGTATAAGAGCACATGACTTTAGCAATGAAACAAGGTTGTAAGAAACAAGTATTGCAGAGATAGTATTCAGCCTTGTGGCTGTAGCAAACAAGTTTTTACAACAGAAAAATCAACCACCAAAACTTGCCAAAAATCTACCCAAAAGATGCGCTAGGACTAGTAGATTATGCTGACAAACTATTAGCAATTTTTTATGGTTGAAATGTGAGTTATAAGTAAGTAAAAGAATTATTTGTTGCAGCCCTAATGGCTGTATATTTTAATGAGTTATATCTCTAAGAAGACCAAGCCAAACAAGACACCCTAGTGGCCTTAACAGGCTCTTAACATGCATAAAAGTTTCCAACTTGAACAAGATCAATATCTCACTAAATCACGTATACCAAGGCAAACAATATATTTCTCCAATGCAAAATTTAGATTAGTGCCTTTAAAATATGGTTGAATGGAGTCCTAGAAGTATGAGTTAGACCAACAAAACCCCTAGGGGTGTAAATCCTCTTACTCCCTAGGGCATGCCAATCAAACTAGCGTAAATCTAGGAGGGTGTACACACTTGTACTTCTCCTAGCAACCCTTGCCCAAAATGACTTATAAACTTAGTAAATAAAATGAATCTTAATGGAATGTGTATACATCATACTCTTCCTATGGTTTCAACTAACAGTGACCAAGAACAAGCAAGAAAGAACTAACAAATGCATATTTTCCTTACCAATTCCAAGAGAAAGAGAGACCAAACCATAGTTCACCAAGCAAATTACCATACAAGAGAAAGAGAATAAGCCTTCAAGAGGGGCACACCACTTTACCTCAAGAATTCACCAAGAAATATCACCAAGAAGCATTTGCACAAGAGAGAGATACCAAAAATGCCCAAGAGAGCACAAATTTCAGCCAATATGTATTCTCACAATGGGAGAGCTATGATGAAAATGAAATAGAGATGATCTCTATTTATACAAATCCTCTAAAACATAATTTTTCCACATTCAAAGGGTAAACCACAAGATAAGGGGACAACAACCCTTACTCTTTCCCCTTTTCCAAAATAATAGTTTTTTAATTCATAATTTGCACATAAGATAAACCCTAGAAACATGATGTCACCCTCTTGGGGCAAAGTTTTGCAAATTTTAGGTCAAGTCGTTGGGTTGGAGATAAGTGTGCTAGGCTTCCGAAGTCCAAATGTCTTCATGGTAAGCCTCTCCTCCATGATCCAAGAGCTCCCTCCCTCAAAATGTGCCAAGTGTCTCCAATCACCACCAAACCCTATCCCTAGGGTGATGTCAAGCCCTTAAAGGTGACATTTTGGCCTCCAAAGGCAAGTTGCTTGGCATGTAGGGGCTAGGTAATATACTCCAAGGTGTCATCTAGGCCTCCAAAGGCATGTCATCGCCATTCGGTGTGTGGGACCTGGTATCCAACCTGTGGGCTTCAAGCCCCAAGGAAGCCCAAGCTAGGCTTGTTCTCCAAATATGTCTACCAACTAGGTCATGCAAAGACAATGAATACATCCTCCAAGGATCCCAAGTCAAATGAATCATGATGAGTAAATAAAATCAATAAAGGATCCATATAAGCATGTATATCCAAACTATCTCATAAAAAAAAACAAGTTCTCAAAGACCCTATACAATTTGCCAAGTTTAGGTATGGAAGGGTTGACAGAGCGACCTATTGGGTGAATCGTACCTCAAGTTTAGGAGTGTTTCCCAAGCAAAAATTTCTCTAAGTCATGTGGATGAAGTGACATGGATGTGGGAAAGACTCTTGGACATGGGGTTCATGACATACAAGGGGTTGTAGTGTCTCATTTATGGGCGCCTTTGTAGAAGGTGTGTTGCACCTTCATTTTCAATGCAGTGTTTTTCCAATCCCATTTATTGCCTTTTATTTGTTTAATATGTTTCCACGTTGAAGCCAAGGTGGGGATTTTACCTAAGGATGAAAAATTATGCCCACCTTGACTCTACCCTGGTCACATCATGCTTTTCCAAGTTGAAACATGTGTGGAGCTTCTAACTAAGCATTAAAAACAATGCCCACACATGCTCCACCCAGGTTGACATTTTGTAATTAGTTATTTTTCATGGGTCCCATTAGTTTCTTATGAGAGAAATTTCATTGTCATTCGGATCCCTGAGTGAGCATCTAGAAGGTTAATGATTGGATTTTATCTTTTGCTAGATACAAGGCTTTGGACCTTCAACGACGTCTTCCCATGAAATGAGGGACAACGCCTTCTTGGGTCAATATACCCGAAAGTCCCAAAAGGTAAGGAGATGAGGGGATGAAGTGTGGAAAATGACAAGTATGGTCGGGATTAGAACGATGACTCATCAAGAGGACCTACTAGTAGCAAACATATCCCTAAGGGTGACCCACTTACTATGGCGCAATGTCAACCCCCAAAGTGAAACAGGGAAAAGAACATAATGTTCAAGCAAACGTTACATAATCAAAAGTAGTAATAGATATAATAAACACAAATGCCTCAAATATTGAAATGACACTTGTTATCCCCATTTTGTGGGATAACTAAGGAGATCATGTCTCGAGGCCCTAAGGTTGCAGATATGGAGTGTCGAGAGACTACATGACCAACAATGTCCACTTGCGTATACAAAAGCTCGCTCTATCACCACATTTTGATCCATTGTTAGCGCATCCACCACACCAGCCAGCTTCTGAAAGATAGACGGGTCTTGCTACATGCAGTACAAGTCAGGTATTGTGGCAGGTAATCACCCTAATATTTAATGAATTTAGGCATGTTGTATTTGAGCTACTTTTGATTATAGAACGACTACTTGGACATTACGCTTTTGACCATGTTTGACCTTGGTGGGTGTCATATATTTCCTAGTAAGTGGCCAACTTTTAGGGAAGGTTTGCAACTGGGGGTCCCTTGAGGGGTTATTGTACCATTCTCGACCATACATACCACTCTCGCTCGTTAATTCCCATCATACTTCCCTCTTCTAGGCCCATTGACTTTAGTCACCCAAGAAGGGCATGTACCTCATTTCATGGGAAGAAGGGGCTAAAGGCCCAGTGGGATTGTTCTTGGCTAAAAATATAAAATCCTAGATATAGACCTTCCAGATTCTTCACCCAGGGATCCCCGAGAAATCAATGAAACGCTTCTCTATGAGAAATGGCAGACCCACAAGAAATAAATCATAGTGAATGCTTAGAGGGTTAGTTGGAGGATGGGAGGTCTCATCACAAGCCATCCTATCATGATAATGGGTATCTAGCAGTATGCCATTACCATCATCTGGTCACTAAGCCAGAGTAGTGACTCTCAGTTACACAACTGAGATAAAGGGGGTCTCATCACGAGCCAACCTTCTCATTTCTGTGAGGTATTTGTGAATGACATTGTCATTGTTTGGAAACCACACCAGGATAGTGGATTTCAACTCGTGCCTTAAAACATGAAAGAAATAAAGAATGGCAAGAAGATGGGCTTGGAAAATGTTCATCGCAAACGAAGATGCCACACACCCTCTACAAAGGCACCCATAAATGAGATAATGTGAGCCCTTGTATGTCATTAAACTCATCAACCTATGAATTCTAAACCCCTTCCACCTCATCATCCACTACATAACCTTAAAGGGCCTTCCTTGGGAGCTTCCCCTACTTGAAGGTTTTGGTATACCCATTAGGACCTTTATGACACCCCTCCCATACTTAAACTTGGTCATTTGTATAGGGTTTTTGAGCATTTGTTTATTTTGATGAGGTAGTTTTGATGCACATGTTTAGATTCCGTGCTTATTAGATGTGGTTTACACTTGTCACGATATCTTTGACTTGAGATCTTTGGAGGGTGTACCCTTTTGTTTTGCAGGACCTTGCTTGGTGGCTAGTTTTGGGAGAACAAGCCTAGCTTGGGATTCCATGGGGAAAGGATCCCACAGTTTGGATGTTGTATTCCCGCACACCGGATCCCAGAGAGATGTCTTTGGAGGCTTACTTGACATCATGGAGGAGCTTATCTAGCCCCTAAAACCCAAACGATTTGCCTAGGAGAGCCAAAATGCCATCTTTTGAGGGTTGATGTCATACTTGAAGGGGTTTGATGGTGATGGAGTGATTGCACGTTGACACTTGGCATATTTTCACCGAAGGAGACATGGATTGACCCTAGCACTTGATGAGGAAGCTCAAGGAGCCCCAACAACCTCCATTATCTTCTCCAACGACTTGCTCAAAGTGCCAAAACGTCTCCTAAAGGGGTGATGTCATATTATTTTTAGGGTTTCTAATGTGTTAAAGTGAATTTTAAATGAATTATTTCGTTAAAGGAGTAAGATAAGGGTTGTTGACCCCTTATCTTATGTTTAAACCTTTGAATGTGGACAAACTACGTGTTAGAATTTTTTTATAAATCGAGATCATGTGAATCTCATTTGAGAACATAACTCTCCCATTGTGAGAAGTATTTGGCCGAATTTTTCGCTACTCTTGGTGATTATGGTCTTTCTCTCATGTGAAATTTCTTTTGGTGAATGTCTCTTGGTGAATGGATGAGGAGGCGTGATGTGCACCCCCTAAAGGCTTGCTCTCTTGGCTCTTGGATGAATTTTGCGTGGTTAACTAGGGTTTGATATCTCGTTTTTTTGGATTAGGTAAGAAAAAATCTGCATATGAAATTTCTTTCTTGCTTATTTTGGTTATTGTTGGTGGATACCCTAGGGAGGAGTATGTTAGATACACCGTCCATCATTGCTTCATCTCTTCGTTCAGGTTATAAGTCATACGAGTGTGTATACCCTCCTAGATTTACCCTAAGTTGGTTGGAATACCCTATGGAGTAAGAGGGTTTACATCCCTAGGGTTGTTTTTTATCTAACTTGTGCTTTAAAGACCCCATTCACCCAATTTTAAAGGCACTAGTTTGAATATTTTGCATTGGAGAAATAAAATAGTTGCATTGGGAAATGTGATTTTCGGTCATTTAAATTTTTTGAAAGTTGGGTTTTGTTTCTTGTGGTTAGAGAACCTCTCAACCACTAGGGTGTCCCCTCTAAAGGGGTATTTCTTGCTGCTGTTACAAACATTTATCTTCAGCAATTAGGGTTGCAGAAAACCTAACTAACTTCTTCAATAACTCTTAAATCAACCATTGAAATTTGCTCAAAGTTTGCACACTTGAACTACTAGGTCTAGTGCACTTTTTGGGACACTTTGAGGGGGTTTTAGTGGCTGATATTTTTTTTGTAATAATTTTTCTGTTACATCCATGATGCTGAATTATATTAATGCATAAACTGTTTACAACAGCCTTACCTTTTTATTGTAGTATCTTGGTCTTTGAATCTTGAGTTTCACTAGTGTTTAGCTAGTTTATCTCTTGCATCTTTCACTTGATTTCTAGCACTTTTTTAGCAGCGTATTGTGCAATTTCATTGCTGATATATATTGTTACTAATAGTTTCTATTAGGGACAGAAAGCTTAACTTTCTTTTCCAATTGATATATTGCATTATATACTTGGTTTTCCTTGTGTCTCAAGCATGTATCATCTCTTTGCAGGTCACTCAAAGCTTTGGCAACCTCAAGCAATCCTCAAGACTCATTATCAATCTCCCTTTTCCATTTAGCAACCTGACTTATAGGGGAATCTGTTCATAGAACATATTTTTCTTCTCAATCCCCCCTAGGTCATCGGGATTCCCCCCTTGAGGTGACTACTTCACCTCTAAAGTGACAGGAACACCTACCTAAGGTGACAATGGGTAGATTCTCTCTAAGTTTTCACCAATTGGTTGTTGGGTCAGGCTTTTCCGAACCTACAATTTGTGCGATAACATTTTGGTGTCGTTGTCGTGGATGATTTTGAATCCTCTTCCGAACCTGAACGACAATTTGGCAAGCTATCATAAAGCCTCTTTCCTAGATTTCTTGTCAAATCCACCCAAGGGGTGTTCCCTTTCCACCTTTCTTGATGAGCTCTTCTTGAAGCTCATCTGACGACTCCACCTTCCTAGAAGCCTTCCTCTTCCAAGCCTTTTTCCCCTGGGAGGTTCAAACCTTCTAAGGTCTACAGAAGAAGGTCTCCCCTCAAGCCTCACCTTGTCAAAACCCTCTTCCATGGTACCCTTACCCTTGCTCCAATGGCTCACCCTTGGGAAAAAGACCTCTATAAACCTCTTCACATGGCCACCATCCAAGGATACCCCAATGCAATGCCAAAAGAATCAAACAAGTGGTTGCCAAAGCTCCCACGAAATAATGTAGTGACTGTCAAGGATCATCTTTACATCATAGGTCGGGACATGGACAAAGCAACTATTGAGAATGAGGATGTAGCCATGAGGTTGTTGGCTTCATCATTGTCTGAAGAAGCTCTCGTTTGGTTTAGAGGCCTTCCAGACAATCACCTCACGTCCTATGAAGATTTTTACAAGTTATTTAAGAGTAGATGGTCAACAAAGAAAGACAATGGAACACTTGTAGCTCAATTCAATCAGATAAAGAAAAAGGAGAATGAAATAGTGAATGAATTCAATACCATATTTGATAGGTTGTACAACTAGATTCCGACAGAGTTCCGTCTTACTACCGCATTAGTCCATCTCCTCTACATGAATTTTTTTCAGGGGAAATTTCGCTTCTTCTAAAGGACAAGAAGCCCACATCGTTAGCATAGGCCAAAGAATACAGTGTTGACATTGAAGAGAATCTCCTTGATTCGAGGATGGATCCTTTTCAGTACCCTCGTGTCAAGGCAGAAGCAAAGACTAAGGTTCCAAGTAGTAGTGCTCTTGATCCGATTTCCCTCTTGACTTAGAAGATAGATCAGATGAGTACTTGGCTTACCCATGTACAGAACCAGATCATGGGTCATTTGACTACTGTGGAAATAAATCAATATGCTCCAAAACCTCAGTTTACCAGACAACAGAGAGATGCCACGGGTTGGAAACCAAGGCCTCAACAAGAGGCAAAGGCCCCTGATACTTTGAAACCAATTAGGATGGTTGACACAAAAGATTAGTGCCTTCCATGCCAAAACCCTCACAGAAAAGATAAGTGTCTTCGACAAGATGAAGATTCTCCTAATGGTATGAATTTCATGGATATGATCTGCATTTTCCAAGAGGAACAAGTCACACAAGAACATATTGATAAAGCCAAAATATGGGGTGAAAGAGAGGGGAGACTCCAGGCCTTGAATCAGTTGATAAACGATCAGAAGGAGTTAAGAAGGAGGGAATATTTGACCTACACTAGAAGGAATAAAGCCTCATCCCCTCCATTATATCCTGCCACTACTCTTCCATCAACAGAGAAGGTATCCCCACCACCCCCACCTCTAGTACATGAGTTTATTCCTAAACCAATTCCCACAAATGACCTTAAATTGAATATAGATGTTGCATCCATGTTTGGAAAATTGAATATGATGGTCCCAATGAGAGAGATGTGCAAGATCCTTTCTGTGAAAAGGGAAATCTTGAAGATATTACAAGTATCAACAGAGAAGGAATACCCTCCTATCATTTTGAACACTATGTATCTCAATCTACAAAGGGACAAGAATCCTCCCTTCTATATTTCATTAGGCATGAATGGCCTCCACTTGAAAAACTGTATGCTTGATTGTGGGGCCTCAACAAATGTCATGTCATTGAAGGTGATGGAACATCTTGGTTTGAAGACAACCTGACCCTATGGAAATTTATGTGGTATTGATTCTAAAAGGGTCAAGTTGTATGGGTTATGTGAGGACGTTGAGGTCTTTCTGATTGATTTTCCACATATCAGCCTCCCCGTGGACATAATAGTGATTGATGTTTCAGATGCATGGGGGATGCTCTTATTGAGGAGTTGGTCTGCTGCCCTTGGGGGATTCCTTAGCATGGACCTTACCCATGCACATATCCTCATGGGAGATGGAACCTTTGATATCTTATACAGTTAGGGTAGGGATGATAGGAATGTGATGGATCCTAATGACCCTGAATTACATCAGTGAATGTCACTATGATGTGCCTCAACGGATTATTGAGTATGATCCATTTGAGCTACCTTTCATGCAGGAAGACTCCATAGATATGCTACTCCCAAGGACAGTGAATACAAAGAAAAATTTTCAAATTACCAAGGGAAAGAGCCAGGGTCTATCCAAATTTTGAAGAAATACGATGAAGAACACGAAGAAGCCATCAAAGGGATGGTCAACGCAGAGCCTCCTTCCTATCCATACATTGAGAATATAATTTATATTGATTTTGGTGAAGGAAGTCTTGCGCTCATGTGGGACAAGAAAAAGGGCAAGCCCAGGTATGACTAGAGATGACAGTTCATGGCTTGGACCTAACATCGTCAAGAAGAAGTCTGATAAAGAAAAGTTCTATTTTACAGCCTTCGATGGGAAAAAGATGCCATTACCAATGGATGGATCTCTTCTTCGACCTTATGTTCAAGTCACATAACTTTTTCAGGGCCCGTGCCCCAGGTAAGTAGGTAGGTCATCTCGCTTTCCTTGCATTTGCATCTTGATTGCTCATATTAGTTTAGATGCATTTCATATTTCATTTTTCTCTACCTACATATTGATTTCATGCTTAGTTTAGAAATTAAAAAAAAATGCTAAAATTTTCTTTTCTAGATTATTTGTCATTTGGAATTGATGTATATGGACGAAGGGTCATAGAACCACCCTAGATTTTATGGTGTCTTGTTTCAATGTAGGCACAGGTCTACCAGGAGATATTGCGGTTCTCATGCACTCTATGGTGAGCACGTGTCCCCAAGTAGGAGCTACATGTTATCCCAATGTTGTGGGATAACTAAAGAGATCATGTCTCGAGGTCCTCAAGTTGCAGATATTTAGTGTCAAGAGACTACATGACCAACAATGGCCACTTCCACATATGGAAGATCGCTCTATCACCACATTCTGATCTAGTGTTAGTGCATCCACCACACCAACTAGATTTTGGAAGGCAGATTGGTCCTGCTCCATGCAATACAAGTTAGGTATTGTGGTAGGTAATCACCCTAATATTTAAGGCATTTAAGCATGTTGTATTTGGGATACTTTTGATTATAGAACATCTGCTTGGACATTATTCTTTTGACCCTGTTTCACCTTGGTGAGTGTCATAGATTTCCTAGTAAGTGGCCAACCTTTGGGGAAGGTTTACAACTAGGGGTCCCTTGAGGGGTTATTGTACCATTCTCGACCATACATACCACTTTCCACTCACTACATTCCCATCATACTTCCCTCTTATAGGCCCATTGACTTTAGTCACCCAAGAAGGGCATGTACCTCATTTCATGGGAAGAAGGGACCGAAGGCCCAGTGGGATTGTTGTTGGCTAAAAAGATAAAAGACTAGATATAGAAATTCTATATGCTTCGCTTAGGGATGCCCGAGAAAGGAATGAAATGCTTCTCTGTAAGAAATGGGGGACCCAAAAGAAATAAATCATAGTTAATTCTTAGGGGTTAGTTAGAGGATGGGAGGTCTCATTACGAGCTGGCCTATCATGATCATGGGTATCTAGTGGTATGACATTATCATCATCTGGTCACCAAGCTAGGGTAGTTTCTCTCAGTTAGACAATCGAGAGAAAAGGGGTCTCATCATGAGCCAGTATTCTCATTTCCGCGAGGTATTTGTGAATGACACTGTAATTATCTAGTCACCACGCCAGGACAGTGGCCTTCAACGCGTTCCTTAAAACATGAAAGAAATAAAGAATGGTAAGAAAATGGGCTTGGAAAAAGTGCATTGCAAACGGAGGTGCCACACACCCTCTACAAATGCACCCATAAATGAGATAATGCAAGCCCTTGTATTTCATGAAACTCATCGACCTATGAAGTCTAAACCCCTTCCACCTCATCATCCACTACATAACCTTGAAGGGCCATCCTTGGGAGCATCCCCTACTTGATGATTTTGGTCTACCCAATAGGACCTTTATGACACCCCTCCCATACTTAAACTTGGTCAATTGTATATGGTTTTTGAGCATTTATTTAGTTTGATGAGGTAATTTTGATGCACATGTTTAGATTCATTGCTTATTAGATGTGGTTTACACTTGTCATGATATCTTTGACTTGAGATATTTGGAGGGCGTACCCTTTTGTTTTGCAGGACCTTGCTTGGTGGCCAATTTTGGGAGAACAAGCATAGCTTGGGCTTACATGGGGCAAGGAGCCCACATGTTGGATGTTGTAGGCCCGCACACCATATCCCAAAGAGATTCCTTTAGAGTCTTTCATGACATCATGGAGGATCTTATAAAACCCCTAGTACCCAAATGATTTGCCCAGGAGAGGCAAAACGCCATCTTTTGAGGGTTGACATCATACTTGAGTGGGTTTGATGGTGATGGAGTGATTGCACATTGACACTTGGCATGTTTTCATCAGAGGAGACATGGATTTACCCTAGCACTTGATGAATAGGCTCAAGGAACCCCAACGACCTCCATTCTCTTCTCCAACGACTTGCTCAAAGTGCCAAAACGTCCCCTAAAGGGGTGACACCATCTTCTTTTTAGGGTTTGTAATGTGCTAAAGTGAATTTTAAATGAATTATTTTGTTAAAGGGGTAATATAAGGGTTTTTGACCCCTTATATTATGTTTAACCCTATGAATGTGGACAAACTATGTGTTAGAATTTTTGTATAAATAGAGATCATGTGAATCTCATTTGAGAACATAACTCTCCCATTGTGAGAAGTATTTGGCTGAAATTTTTGCTACTATTGGTGATTATGGTCTTTCTCTCTTAATTTATTTTGGTGAATGTCTCTTGGTGAATGGATGAGGAGGTGTGATGCGCACCTACTAAAGGTTTGCTCTCTTGGCTCTTAGATGAATTTTGCATGGTAAACTAGGGTTTGATATCTCATTTTTTCGGATCAGGTAAGGAAAAATCTGCATATGCAATTTCTTTCTTGCTTATTTTGGTTATTGTTGGTGGATACCCTAGGGAGGAGTATGTTAGATACACTCTTGATCATTGCTTCATCTCTATTTTCAGGTTATAAGTCTTTCTTTTTTGCAAGGGTTGCTAGGAGGAATACGAGTGTGTATACCCTCCTAGATTTACCCTAAGTTGGTTGGCATACCCTAGGGAGTAAGAGGGTTTACACCCCTAGGGTTTTTGCTGATATAACTTGTGATTTAAAGACCCCATTCAACCAATTTTAAAGGCACTAATCTGAATATTTTGCAATGGAGAAATAAAATAGTTGCATTGGAAACGTGATTTTCGGTCATTTTAACTTTTTGCAATTTGGGTTTTGTTTCTTGTGCTTAGAGCACCTTTTAGCCACTATGGCATCCCCTCTAAAGGGGTATTTATTGATGCTGTTACAAACATTTATCTTCAGCCATTAGGGCTTCAGAAAACCTAATCTAACTTCTTCAATAACTCTTAAATCAACCATTGAAATTTGCTCAAAGTTTGCACACATGAACAACTAGGTCTAGTTCAGTTTTTGGGAAACTTTGAGGGGGTTTTAGTGGCTGGTATTCTTGCTGTAATAAGTTCTTTGTGACAGCCATAAAGCTTATTTATATTACTTCAGAAAGTGTTTACAACAGCCTTACCTTTTTATGCGAGTATCTTGGTCTTTGAATCTTGAGTTTCACTAGTGTTTAGCTAGTTTATCTCTTGCATCTTTCACTTGATTTCTAGCACTTGTTTAGCAGTTTATTGTGCCATTTCATTTCTGATATATATTGTTACTAACAGATGCTATTAGGGACAACAATCTTAACTTACTTATCCAATTGATATATTACATTGTATAATTGGTTTTCCTTAGGTCTCGAGCAAGTATCATCTCTTTGCAGGTCACTCAAAGCTTTGGAAACCTGAAGCAATCCTCAAGACTCATTACCAAGCTCCATTTTCCATTTAGAAACCTGACCTATAAGGGAATCCATTCAGACATCACATTTTTCATATCAATCTCCCCTAGGTCATTGGGATTCCCCCCTTGAGGTGACTACTTCACCTCTAAAATGACGGGAACACATGCCTAAGGTGACAATGGGTAGGTGCTCTCTAAATTGTCTCCAATTGGTGGTTGGGTGTGGATTTTCCCAACCTACAATTTGTGCGATAACAAGACTCACCATAATACCTGACTTGTACCTCATGGAGAAAGTCTCAATGTCTTCTGAAAGACAACTGATATGGTGGATACCATCGCGATGAAATTGGAGTTGTGGTGGCAAAGTGGGTCTCTGCCTGTGCAAGTGGACACTGCTGGTCAAGTTGTCTCTCGGTACTCCATGTCTACAACATGAGGGCCTCGAGACATGATCTTCTTAGTTATCCCTAGGAGTTCGAGATAACAGACGTAAAACATCATTCATTAGTCTCATAAATGTAGCTAGTGTGTTGCATAAACTGAATGGCATAACCAACCACCCATGCAAGCCTTTACTTCTCTTAAAAAAAAATCTTCTAGGTATATTCTTCTTTAACTCATACCTACTGATATCCTGATTTCAAATCCAACTTAGTGAAGTACTTGGCATGCTACAATTGGTCCAACAGATCATCAATCCTAGGTAGATGGTACCAATTCTTTAGCATAATCATGTTCAATGCCCTATAATCTATACACATTCTCCAAGTCCCATCCTTATTTGGCACAATTATGATGGGTGACCCACAAGGTGAGGTACTTGGTCGAATAACACCCTACTCCAACAATTGTTGCAACTGTTTCTTTACTTTGTTTTCTTCTAGAATGTACTATCTATACAACCCAATATTCAGCAAGGGAGAGTTTGGAAATAATTGGATTTTGTGATCCACTTCCCTCCTAGGCCGTACCCCTTTAGGATCTTGGAACACTCCCTTGTATGCCTTTAACGATTCCTCCAATTCATTTTTCTGCTCCTTAGTACACCCTTCCAAGGATGTATTTATTTTTAACGACCCTTCACTAGACTTATTTTCCCTTAGGAAAAAGAAAAACATATTTCTTTCTAGAACTGATTGATTTCTTAGCTTGGTTAGCACTTAGCAGTGAGATATTTGACTTTCCTTTATGCACGTTCATGATGTATGACTTCCCATCCTTGATTAGTCGGTATTGGTTGGCTCTCTGCATTAAGATTGAATCCCTCGCATACATGTAGGGGATTGTAAACACTACTCTACATATGTCAAGGGGTACTACGTCTAATTCCACTTCATCAATAAAAGCAACACTTATAACAAATTTAATCTTACATTTTTTTCGTTACCTTGATCTCTATATCCTTTTTTACCCATCCCAATGGATATGGGCTAGGATGATCACAAACCTCCAATCCAAGCTTGTAGACCAAATCCACTGCTATGAGATTAGCCTATGAATTGGAGTTGAACATAACAACTATCTTTGTCTTCTAGACCTAAATCTTGATGTGGAATAGTTTGGTCATCTCGCCTTGGTATGGCTTTATGTGCTCTTTCGCTTCCATCTTGAATAGGGACTGTGAAGGGTTTATGGTACTGGAACTCAATTTCTCTTTCTAGGGTTCTTTCCGTGACTCCTTTTGTGGGTCTTCTCTATCCCCTGGTTTCCTAGTTGATCGGATCTCTAAGTTTGAGACTCCAAATTCTCTGAACAGTTTGCGTTTACTTGCTAGATCCGCCACGAGGAGGGACATTTTGCAAGATATGTCAGTGGATTTCTCTTCCATCCTTACAAATATATCCTCTGTTAGATCTCAAGGGTTGTTATGAATAGACTCATCGACCATGACTAGGGTTCTACGACTTTCTTAAACCAATTTTTGGATTCTGCAAGTTCCCACAAATATCCAAAATAAACCTGCTCTAATACTAATATGATATATAAACTATCGTGGATATTCTGTTGGAACAGTTCCTCACAATAGATTTGGTAAATAAAACTGAAATATACACTATGAAGGTTTAATTCCTTTAGATTCCAGAATCTTTGGTTACCGATTTTCTGCTTGTGTAGGAAATAGATAGAATGTGGAAAATGTAGAAAAATAAAACATAATCACACACCATCTACAAATTAACACAAAGATTTTCTATGGGAAACCCTTACGGTAGAAAACCCATCTAGATGGTGAGGTCGGTTTGCTCTCTTTTCTCTAGTATTGAAATAATGAAAGTACCAAGGAGAGGGCACTCTTTATGGAGACACTAGAGACCTCTGGCCTATTAGGCGGCTACAAAACACTAATTCCCTCTATTGTGCTCCCTAATTTTTCCACTCCCATTTGTTTTGCTCTTCTATGGAACAAAATACAATAGCATAGAATGGAACCTCTTCTACTCCTAGTGGTTCAGTATTTAACATAGCTCAATATCCATCTAGGGGTAGGTTTTGACTTCCTCAATCCTCGATTGTGGTAAGGTTTAGGACCTTCTAATCTTTAAATTACATACGTGGTTAGCCCCATATGTGTGAGTAACCGGGGATGATGTGGCATCCTCTCGTACCATGGTGGTCAACCTCTCGTACCATGGTGGTCAACATGGTAGGTCAACTTGTGAGAGGCATAACTTTCGCATACGTACTCCAATTGCGACAATTCTCACACCATTGGAAACGTTGTTGACGATTAAGAAACGTCAACGAAGTTTCGCCCGCAAAGTGTTGCTAAAAGCCCATTATTATAAAAATTAAATAATACTAGTAGGTGGGACCCCCTTAAACTATTGAAGATCAGATCTGTTCATTTTTTATGTTGTGGTAATGTGCGACATGGCTTACATGGTTGATGAGATCTTTTGTTATTGGCTATGGTTTAAGTTATGAAATATTCATTCCTTACGTTACTATAGCCTATGTTATTCATTAATATCATTGCTATCTGTTCTTATCGCACTTGCACAACAAACATGTTGGTGAAATTACATGAAGGGCAGTTTTGAGAAAGGAAAAAATACTATAACAAATGCAAAGAAAAGGGATCCAATTCTGCAATACTACATGCGAACAATTGGAAGGAAATGAGAAACAATTGCAAAAGGGAACAATTTAAAGCTGTCCTATAAACTATACTACATGCATGAAAGACTTAACGATTATTGTTAAATCTTAGCTAGCAAGTAAATGGATATGCAATTTTGATTGAGTTATATGGTTAATACGCATATGGCATGAATGTTGGTGGCGCATTTGGCAAGGTAATAGTGCAAATGGTTATGTGAATTGTTGAATTATAAAGAACTTGGGAATTATGTTATGGCATAAGTTAGAAAGGTGATATGGCCACACTGTTGGTTTTAATGGGTGATGGTCTCGATACATGGGTTGATTGATGGTGTTAATGAAGAACTCGTAGGCATGTACTGATGAATTAATGCATTGTGGGTGGAGGCGACGTGCATTTACTGCACATCACCTTTACTCCTCTCGTTAGCCGCCACCCTAGTTGGGCTATTGTTCGATCTTGTTGTTGTAGTTATGCTCTGAATTCTTAGCACAGAGGAACCGCTCGACCAACTCTCGTTTTAAGGAATTAGATTACATGTATGTTCTTTTTTTGGCCATTTGTGACTTTGATCTGGTTATGAAATGATTACTAGCTCAAGTGTATTGGTTTGTGCTTTCCTAAGTGTTGCAACTGTGTGAAATTGTGTTCTTGAATTGAAGGGTTCTTCCTGTAATGATATTGAATTCGAAGAAGTTATTGATCAACCTAGTGGTAGCTCTCTGTTATCCTTGTTGGTCTAAGTGGAGGGTTTTTGTTTGGTCTTGAGTGGATATCTATCTTCACACATTGTCACTAAATCCAGTCTTTGGCTTTTTTGGGGTTTAATGGTTAAGGGAATTCTGTGTCACTGTGTTTTTTTCACTTCGGATTTGGTTGATTTCATCACTAAGGGTCACGAAATGGGTTTTCCCGCTCTTACTCGGCCCTATCTTCACCTCTGTGATGTGGTTGTTTGACCAAAGAGCACGAGGGTTATAGCTTGCGTGCGTTAAATAACATTGCCTAGTCGAACTAGAGCCCCACTTTTCGGTTATGGCCCCCTGTCATGGATTTGTACCCGTCAACGAATGAGTTGTGGTTCTTCCTGTGTGTGCATCATGGCCTCAGAGTTTTCACCATTACAAGGAGTGGCTATGCTATCCCTTTGTTGGCTATGGAACAAACCTATCCCTCTAGTCTGAAGAATGATAGAAAAGACTAGCCTAGCCTGTTGGTTTTAGGACTTGGTTATTGTTGGATGTTTGTATAATTTTCGACTAATTTGAGCATAGGCTTGCTTGGTTGGTTGTGTGACAGTCGGGTTGGTTGGTATATAGTCATTGACTCTGTTATAGCAGTGGTAAACCCTACATTGCCAATTTCACTTTCAAGTACACAGTCCCTCTCCTTATGTTAATAACTCAGGATTGTTAATGGAGAGGGTCGTTGCCCCGATTCAAATTGATACATGGGTATGCATGGTTGCCACAGCTTCTTAGGTCAATTGATTTTTTTTTACGACAGTGGTGAATTGGTTGGTTGATACACAGTCACTGATATTTTTTCACTAAGGATTGTTTGGATGTTTAGCTGGCATTGGTCACAAAAGCTTGTCCTTGCTCACGCATGTCGCGTTGTGTGTATGGTGTTCTTGCACAATGAGATAATGGTCATGGTAACTGTGGTTTTCTTTTGGGGCCGAATGATTATTGAACCAGATGATTGTAGAAACTATATCCATTGTATCCTTATGATTGTTCGATTGTATAAGTCTGAGTTTGCACAACATAGTTAATCACAGTTGGACTAAATCGAAGTAATATTGTGTTATTAATGACTCAACACGATGGATTGATTTATTACTGTGACCGTGTGTTTGATTTTGTTAAATGGAGATATTGCATCGTGGTGTTTTGGTGACTGCGCAGTGCGTATAACATGGATAGATTGGGTTTCCCAGAGTTTTAAGCATGTTTATTTGTTGCAATCGGTCATTTGTTAAGAAGGGCATGTTGTCGAGACTTCATCGTATTGGATGGATGGCCCAGTTTTTTAAGTCACATTGAATTGTTTCTTTTATAGTGGAAAAATTACATTGCCTGGGTGAATTACCTTGTGCATAGCTTGTGTCTAAATGGTGGTTGTTGGTTGTATGTTTAAATATCAATTTGGATTTTGCAATTTAATTTGGATTGTTGGGTTTACTGCCTATATATATGTTTAACGAATATCAATGCATTTAAATGACAAGCCCGATTGCAGTGATAGTGTGACTTCATTGTTAATTTTGGAAACATGAATTTGAGTATATTTGTTGATTGAAGTGATGTATGGGTAGTGGTTGATTTTGATGGTTAACAAAGTGGAATGGCTACTACTTGGAAATTGTTATAAGATGCAAAGAAATGAACAAAATCCTCTTTACATATTGTGTGGAATGCATATTGTCTTGTGATGGCACTGTGTTGGGTATTTGATTATGAACAATGAACTAATTAAATCCACAAAAAATGTTATTTGGTCAAAATGATTGATGGTTGATGCATCTCTTTTCGCAGAATGTTTTATGGATCACTTATTTAATTTCATGAACAATAATCGCCTTTCTTCCCTTCCATTATTTCATTTTCTGCTAATTACAAACCCCGTCACCTCCCATATTCATTTTTCCACTCCCTGTTCTAAGATTAATTACAGTCAAGAGAATTTTAGTGTTAAAGTAGTTGAAAGTGGCAGTGTCTTGCGTGGATTACAATGATGTTTTATTGGTTTGGCTTGTTGTTGATTATTGTTGTCATTGAGCAGTAACCATGTTATTTTCCCCCTCATTGCATCATGTTTTGCTCAATACAAACCCCTCGCATATCCCAAAACCCTTTTCACCCCTTGCTCATCGATTAACAGTAAAACAATTTGTATGGATTGGATTGCATGAGTCTGATACATTGCTGAGCCAAATATATTTCATATTTTTAAGAGTTGTCATGTATGGTTATTTAAAAGACTATTTTCTAATCAATCATGCATGCAGGATGAGTTTTTTCAGTCGAGGTAGCCATGGTCGAGGAAACATAGGTAGAGGTAACTGGAACCGAGGCCCAAGAAGGCTTAGGTTCTCCATACATTTTGACGTTGATTCACAAGAGCTTAGCCAATTGTTTCATGTCGGATTTTTCAATTGGACTGGGCAGGGAATAGTCCAACCTAGGCCTGAAAGGCCTCCTTTCAAAGCCCCACAAGCCCCTGGTATCCCCGTACCTCCTCATGTCTCATTGCAACTTGAGGTCCCGGAAAATGATGGATGGCAGGAGATTGTCCACCTGACAGTCTCCCAACATCGTGGCTGGTCCAATTTGTCCTTGCCTGCTCCTCTACCTATTAACCCCATTGTACAAGTTTCCCCTGACCACTCACCAATGCAATCCTCCCATGCTAGCAAGAGATTGAAAACAGAGGCCCACCATGCCCTTGATAAAGGAAAAGCCAATGTTGCCCCTTCCTCACCCTCCAATGGCTCTGACAAATCCGTGTCTTCCCGGATGCATTTGAGGGATGATTGTTCCCATGTGATCAACAAGATTAGGCCTAAAGGCTCTGCACAACCAAAGGCAAATTCAAGAAAATCAAGAGGTGACAACAACAATCAAGGAAGGTTTGCATCGCAGACTCGGAAATATGGCTTTTTGAGTTTTATTTTATCTATTGTTTTATGACAGTTGACTTCATGGATCTTTGGACAACATTCTTTGTTTTGGATATATGAGTATTATTTTTGAAATAATTTCAAATTTCATAAGCTAAAATTGCCAAAAGTGAATATGTGTATGGGAGGCACAAGGAGATGTGTTTTTCTTAACTGATGGTTATGTTATGATTGTTATGAACTAAAGGGAGTCACCACCTACTAGTTATTATTTATTTGTGGCCCTTATTTTAATTATACTCTTCCCCCTAACTGAAGTTAGTTGAGTCTTTTAATTAACTTAACTAATGATTTGGTTCAACTACTTCAACCAATTCTAGTTTGTTAAAAGCAAAAGGAAAGGGAGAAACAAAGGGAGGATAGAAGGAGAAGCATGCCAAGGTTTTCTCTTTGAGTTTATGTTGAGATAATTTAGCTTTCATTCATTCATTATTCATCACAAGCCTAATTCTCTTTTATGATAGCAGGGTCTTATTGTAGACAACAATATTTAGGGCTGATTCACATCATTCAGACACTTGTTTTTCAGAGGTGTTGATCTATCTTTGATAGTCTGTGTAGACTTGTCTGTTTGTGAATTAATTTTCATGAATGACAAAGGCTATTGTACAAAGCCGAGTGGGCAACAATTTGTGGCAAGTTTATCTAGCTTTTAGAGTTCAGTTTTGGTTTTCTGTCAGAGGTCCTTTTGTATGTTCCATCAGGGATGTCTAAGTTTGACTTTGGTCCAAAGTTTCTACACGAGATTTTGTAAATAAAATGACTCTTTGGTGAATTTGAATGAAATAAAGGATTGCTTTATGTCTCATCTATCTTGATTATCATCTTGGTGACTTTTATTCTATCTTTACATTTATTTCAGCAACTGATATGTTCAGAAAATTATATAAAAAGTGAATTTACAACAAGTTTTTTGTTGATAAAAGACTATCCTAAGCACTTGTAATTAATACTTGTGATTTAGGATGTTATTTTTGTTGGCTATAAACACAGGGTGATATTCCTGTCTATTTTCATTTAGCCAAGCATAATCTAAAAATACTTGAGTAAGATCATTCCATATATTTTCCTCAACAAACGTCTCGGTGTGTAGAACACTTTTAGGACCTTGTAGTTGTTTTTGTACCAAAAAATGAAATTTTATTCCTCGAAATGGCTTTGGAAGGTTTCGAACCCCAATTTTTGAAACTAGGACTTGCCATTAAAATGACCCTAGAAGCTAATTCCTCCAACTTTTCCCACTCTGAAAGCATCGAGACAGATGAAAAATAATGCAATGATCCAATTCATATCACGCTTCAAGTTTCACTATAACTTTGTCTAGCTATACTTCTTGCATATATAAATTTCTAACTGAAACTAGTGACTGGTTACAATTTTCATTGCTATCCATTTCCATCTCTTTCCTCAACTTTTGGCACCTTTCACAACCCTTTCAAGATAATTATCTGAGTCTTATGATCCCTCGCCCTCCATCATAGTTGTTGAGCATATGGAGAATCCATACTTGCAATTTGCTTGTTCCTACAAAGGAAACTACAACATTTGTTTATGACATTGTGGTTTATTTGTCAAGACCAACCCTTAAGCTCCAAAGAGACCTTGCAATCGCTTGTGTCCCATAAACATCTCAATTAAATTATTATGAGAATGTATGAGGTAATGATCCTCTAGTACATAATCATTATTTGTAGACCATAATCACATGTCATTCCATAAGTAATTTTCCAATATGCCTCAATAATCTAGTCCTAATACTATGTGCCATCCTAAAAGGTCATTATTATATATTCATTGGTCATAATGTAATCCCCTCAATTGCCATTATATCTGCCAACCTATAGTGTCCCTTCTCCTATCAACCCTTTTTGATTATGTGAGTAGTGAAACAAGCTTGCTACTTCCTCAAGAAAATATTGGAGCTTTCAAATTTAATAATCTAGTTTCCATCCATCAATTGAATCCCTTCAAATTAACAACTTACCAATTTTCTATCATTCTACCGATAGATGGTCCTTGCATCACTATAATCTTTACTTTATTGTTAGTTGCCTAACTTATTCCTAAAGCATCTGAGTAAACTTGTTTCGCTTATTCTTTCTAATGTTACAATGTTACCTTTGGCCACCTCATCAACTTTTAAACACACCCACCTTTTAGGAATTGATTACAAAGGGAGGGCTTGCATAAACTAGCCACTCTTTTCCTTTCGTTCAATAGTGAAGAAAATTCTTCAATACTAAAATAGACTTCGACGAGATACCCTAATTGATCTCATATTTATAAATCCGTACAAACTCATTGAGTTAGGCCTACCAACTCTAGCACCTAATCACAAGTTAAGCCTAAAAAACTCAATAGAAGAACCTTTGCAAACATAATGCTAATTTGTAACGAGTAAAAATCCTAATCAATAATTGATTAGTGATATATTTGGTTATCACAAATAAAACAAATTGTGGATATACAAAAATACTATGGTAGTCAGAAAAAAGAATTGGCTACCTAGCCCTAAGCGTAAACAAAGATTGAAACCATGTTTTGGTAAACCCTAATAACTGTAACATGCTACTAACTCCTCAAGTAGCCAATAACCATAGAGCATTTTTATGTCTTTTACTAATATTTGTGTCTATCATATTAGGGCCTTTGCAATAGATATGGATTCATAAAAAACTTGTGCTTTTTAGTTCCATATTGGTCAATTTAATGTGCTCTTGTGTCGGTAAAGCTATATAATTGGTACTACCAAGAATGGTGTTGGTGATCACCTTAAATGGCATATGTATGTAATGTTAGTGATACATTCCAATCATGCATATTAGCAAATTGTGTCAACACAAAGAGAACATTGTTGTATAAATTATATAGCATAGAGTTGACAACCTTAATTGAAGCAGTCTCTTCATAAAAATGTTTTAGCATATGCACACATATAACATACAAAAATGGAATATATAGTTGGAAGGGAATTTATGTATCAAATCTGAATGGATTTTCATGTAAGGTCTGTTGTATGTCAATTGGATTGCTTTTACTCGACACTCAATTTCCTTCTTTAAGGATGGTAGTCTCAAAGTTTTCAATAAGTTATTCCTTGTCAATGACCATGAAAGAAGTATTGTGTTTAAGATTAATTGGACTAGTGGACTCATTATCTGAATAAGTATGAATTCTAAGAGAGAACTTACTTTTTGGACCACTAAAGGTAAAATAACACTAAGAAATAACCTAATTTAATTGAGATCTTAGGCAAACCTTTGACCAATCCGATATGTTAAATAGCCATTTTGATAGTTGGCAATGGGGTATGGACTTCTCGATTACCTCGTTGATGTTTTTCTTGATCACCCCCTTCTCACTTATTTGATCTAAAAAATTCTACTATAGCCTAATTAGTAGTAACAATAAATTTTTGATGTTTTGGTAACATAATAAAAACATTTCCATTAGTAATAAAAATCTAGAATGCTCTATAGATATATATTGCCAAATGAACCTGCATTGACATAGAATACATCGCGCGTTGAACTTGATACAAGTAAGAACCCATTTTTTACACTTTGTACAAGGTTGAATTCTTCTCATTCATACTCACTTTGATATCTCATTTTTCATAAAAGTCTAGATATCACTCTATTGTTATTTATATTACCAAATGCATAGTGATAAAGGCCATAACAACTATAACATGAAACAAAAAATATATATGGAGCATATGGTCATACTAATGATGGTAATCACACAACATAATAATCATTGTTTATACCTAAAGATTAAAAAACAATATTAGCCAAAATATCTAAAATTAGAATTAGTCAACACTAGTTTCTTGTCTCCGGGGCTTGAATTTCTATGAGCAATTCTAGGTGGAGTATATATTTTTTATGTACATGAATTTTTAATGTTGTCAACTAGTAGGAAGTCCTTCCCATAGGTCTTCAACTTCAACATTAATATTATTAATAAATTAATAAAAAAACAAAGCATCATTAACACGTACTACAAATACAAAGAGAGGGAGGAAAATCATACAGGTGAAATGAGTAAAAAGTTTGATGAACTGAATGATGATTTAGATGTCAATTACAAATACAGAGAGAAGGGGAAAATCCATATAGGTAAAATGAGGAAGAGGTTGATGAACCAAATTACTGGCTAGATACCAAGAAGAAATCTTCAAAGATCAACGATTGTTGAATATTAAAAAAACACTACATTTTTAAAGATCAAATAAAGTACACTCTCAAACATGCTTTATTATTGCAACTAAGTAGAATCACTAGTCACATAGTTCAATGTTATTTTTAGTCCAAGGAATATAGCTGCATAAAAGCATATTATAGAGTACATGATGAGATATTGGGATGAGGGAGAGCTATATTTCCTAATTCAAGTTCTAAAATCTCTGTGGGATTCACAATATAATAGTCTTCCCCAAGTTAGACATAGTGAATCATTGCATTCAAAGAACTCTTATGTATTATTGACCTTGCAACTTTCACCTAAGACTTTAACACGATGAGATAACACTTCTTTCCTTCCAACCCCAATTGGGAACATGGTGACAACTTATCAATATTCTCTTGAACCTTTCAATAAATAAGTCAAAGTAAGATGCATTGAAAATAAGAAGTTAAATATCGGTGATCAAGATTGGAGATTCTTTTTTGTCAATTTGAAGTCTAGTGGTTCCAATTGGAGTTTTATACATCGAATGTTGAGAATACTTTGATGAACAACACTACATCTGATAAATAATGATAATATATTGAAATTTGGAAGCAGTAAAAAAAATTGAACTAAATAACAAAATTTTACAAAACTTATTAGGGATCTCAGACTCTACATTGGAGTTAAATATTTGTGTACTATTTCCTTCGCATGGGTTTTTGTCACCTGTAATTTACTCTGCCAATGCAATACAATATATGTCATACATTAAAAAAATGAAAATAAAATGTTCTTCAAAAAATATTAGACAAATTACCTCCACTATAGGCATGATTTCAACCTGGTCATTTTATACAATGGGAACCTATTCATATTAACAATGTGATATTATAATTCAAATCATTAGAGTGTAAAAATGTACATTGAAAGAAGAATAAAGAACACTAAAACTTTCATTGTTGGCTACATTTTCCTTCTCCATAGATTCTACTCTTTTCATGAGTTCAACTATTGTTGCTTTTAGAGATGAGATTTGTCGAAAAATTTCTTTTATTATAGCTTGGCTTGCATCTAGGACCTCCTTGTATGCATTTTTTCTAAAAAGTTAGTTGGCATAACTCCTAGGCCAACCCCAGGACATCATCCCCTTGCATTATGCCCTATTAGCCTAGCAAGGGCATCATCCCTACTTGTAAACTACTCAATTGCAACTTTTGATTGTGCTTCTTCAATTTTTTTCTAGCATTTCGATGCAATCAAAGAAAATTGTACTAGAAAACATTTCCAACATGTAAAATGGCATTCTAAATAGTATCTAAATTAGAAGTTTGAGAACTTACTATTGTTTCTCCAACAATTGGCATGATTGAAGTGACATCCTTCTTTTAATGCCACTTCTTCCATAGGCTTTCCCTATAATGGGTGTAGTATTGTTAGAGGATCTGTGTTTTTTCTAGTTATAACGAGTAAAATATTATGGTCAACTTGTGACATTACAATGAGTCCCGACTATGTTAATATTTATCACAAGTAATTACCATATCATCTTCTACCCTTTGATAACCTCGACATTTAGAGGTGTTCAAGTCCCCCTCTTTTCCTACTTTTTCTCCTTATATCCTACATCTCAATTGAAAAATAAATAATACATGCCAACATTTCAAGCCACTAGACATTAGAACTAACTTTATTATAATATGTGAACAAGGCACTAGATAGTGCATCCAAATTTATTATAATATGTGAACTTTTTGCATACCTTAAATTTTGTGGTGGTTCATGATAGGACGAACTCTCTCCAAACTATCTCAATTATCCTAATTGGAGGAACATTTTTAAATCTTTTCGGATTGGATTCATGAGTATCATGGTGTTTTTAGGTCAACTGGTTCTTGTGAGTGTTTTCCTTATGGCCTATAGAGAGCATACAATAATCTTTAAGGATAGGAAGGTTTATGAATTTTGATTGCATTATATAATCAACAAATTATTTGATGTCATCCATTGCTTAAAATTAAACATTGAAATCATGCAAAAATACAAATGTAGTGAACAAACATACAAATGTCTAATACTCACATTCATGATGTCTTACAAGTCCTCCTTTAGTTGATTTGAAACCTTGCTCCAATAAAAAAAAAAAAAAATGTGACTGGAACCATTTCCCCAGTGAATACACCTAGTAATGATGATAGCTGCATGGAGCTTGGACCAATGGGTTGGTTCCTTTCATTAATATGAATTTCAATATTTTCCTCCAAGTTATTAATATCTGCACATCTAAGTGGTTCTCTACACTTCTTCTTGACTTTCTCAATCAATGCTTGTGTAAAGGGATCATCCCCTTCAATATTAATATGTTGATGGTATGATTTTTTGTGAACGTGTTATGTAGAAAAAAGGATATCTAAGGTATTTGAATTTATTAATGAAAAAAAATGTAGTTATGAAAAACTTAAAATTTATGAATTAATGGGAATACCATCTTCTTCATGTTGCACCTATTCCTAAATAAAAGGAGACTACTCTTTGTCATTTCTTTCACTACCATGAAAAATAAAATTGTTCAAAGAAAACAAAGGTGTTTCATTGCATGCTCTTTTTTGGAGTTTCCTCTTCTTAGTCACTTTATCCAATAATGTTAGTAGACACACACATATATAATAAAAATAAACATTATATTGAAAAAATAAACAAAAATGTGTGTTTCTAAACTTTGTAAAAAAAATATGTGTTTCTAATTCTTTACATGTAGAGGTGCATGCTTCTTTCCCCATTTTCTCCTTATGTGCTCCTTGTCGTGTCATAATTTTTTACCCTATTATTTCCCAAGTGGAATAGAGTATTGTTGGTTATAATATATTAGATAGTTATTAAAGTACAAGACAAAATACTCTGAACATGAAAAATTCATTAAAGGAATGATATAGTTCAAAGCACAAACAATCACTTACCTCCATGTATGCACTTGTACATAGTTTGCATAACAAAAAAGTGTTTGTATCATTACTCAACCATAAGAAAAATCAATACACCTAGCAACACCCATATAATAAAGAAGCAAATTTAACTATAGAAAAGAACTATTCACATGCATGAAACCCATATAAATGCCATGGGTGTTTAAACTCTAAAGGTAAAAGAAGACAACTCCCACATCTTTTTCAGTTGCTCAATAACTAAGGAAGTATGGCCCATGTTGGATGATGAATTTGGTCTCTCTCCTATTTTCTAGAGCTCAATATTTTAGAATCTACACAAAGTCAATATATTTTGGAGTCTACACAAAGTCAATATTGGATACCAAATATTTCTAGTGGTGTTTATTTATTGGGTGATTAAGGTTTCTCTTGCCAAACAAACATTTTTAGAGGTATGAACAAAGTGAATATATGTAGGTTGTCAATTTCTTTAGAAAATCCATTGTTGTGAATCATTATCATTGCCTTGAACTAAGTTTTGACACAAATTACAACTACTTATTGTATTGAGAAACCACGAGGTTGGCTAGATTGTCACTTGGTCATAGATAAGTTTTCCAAACCAATATGCACTAAGCTCATGAGTCATGTCTAAGTGTTTGCATTATTTTGCATCCTCAAGATAGCTCCAGGTCCATGGCTTCTAATTTGGCATAGATATTTCATATACTCACACTACAGTTAGCGTTATTTCTCCCAATTAAGGCGATAGTACAAAAAAAGGTATAACTATAGGACTTCTTATATTATGCAAAAAAAAATGAAAAAGAAAAATGTAGCGAGAAAAAGCTAGAAAAAAACAAGAATTTCATGAAGAAGGATGAAAACCTTCCATTAATACATTTTAGTATAATAATTCTACACAATCATGTCATGTTTTCAACTCCATGGTATTAAGTTTTATCTATAGAGTAATAAATTTATTAATAATTCTATAATAATATTATATGATTAAAAATACCAAATTTCATTTTGTATGTGTGGTATCAATGTTTTTTTATCTATTGGTAACTCAACCTCCCCAAATTTTGGTCTACATCAACATGGACTATCATAGACGACTCATCTACAACCACTTGATGACTCGTCCCTTTTGTACTTGATCTCACTCAACCTAGAATCCATCACCATGTTACTATACAACAAACCACATTGGCGATGACAACATGAGGATTAAACTAACCGCAAGGGTGTCAGGTGGATTTGTTAACCAACAACCTGTGATGTACCTAGCCATCCATGTACATTATTGGGATAATGATGACCTCCCAACCTTAATCCCACAATTATGCAGAATTATTCTAATTTCAATTCTGCTAAGCTTGGATCGAGCTGCTCCAACAATTATTTCTACTCAGGCACAAACTCATTGAACGCAGTTCTAAATCCTCTGTTTCACCCCAGACCATTAGTTCCTAAATCTGGGCTCTAAAATTCTTTCCCAAAGCTACACGACCAATGGCTGTGACCACGACCTATCCATTTAAGCGCTTTTGTCTTAGTGCTCGTTCCCAATGCTTACGTTCTTGTGACCAATAGCTACGATCACAAGATATACTCTTGTTACTTATACTCTTAAGTGCCTACTCCTCAAGAGCTTGATTAATGTGACCATCGTTGTGTCCTCGGGCTTAACAACATCGTCTAAATTTTTTGTAGATTGTCAGAACTTTCATCTCCCATCGTCAATTGTCATAGAATGGACGATCCAAATTTCTCCTTGGATTATTCCAGCTTCCAATCCTCGCCGTCAATCTATCGTGATTGGAGGATTTATATCTCTGCACATCAATCAATGCAACGAAGAAATATTCATGATATGAGTCAAAGAATCCATAGTATTTATGTTTGTTTGTCGACGTTTCAGATCCATATCAAGATCCTGAAGATGGATCCTAATATGGATCTGAAACATCGACAAGCAAACGCAAATACTCAGGATTCTCTTACTCATATCCCAAATAACTCTTACCACAAAAGTATTACTGATTAGAAGGAATATTCCTAAATCCTCTTTGTTGATACCTTTGCATCGCGATGTTGGAACAGACTCTGAAATGGCTACTCTGATGGACGGTAGATCTCTCTCATGGCCACATCCCGATGAATGGTCTAGGTTATCTTCCAGTACCCTTTGTATTGGAGTTCTTTATCAGACTCCCTTGAGATTCAACACTCTGAAACTCCCATTCTGACATATTTATGTTGTCCCTTCAGACTTCGATAGCTATAATCTTCTCCACCATTGATCTATAGTAAGATCTACGGTCCTAAATCACCTACCTTCGCTTCCACTGTGTCAAGCCTTCGTCAAAGGGACTTACACGTGTAGTCACGTGTCAAATTCTCACTCATGAATCCAACTGCCATGCGTCCACTTTTTATTCATCGCCTCTCTTCCACGTTTCCAATTTTCATTTGTTGATGCCACATCCTGGTCTCTGTCAGCTGCCACATGTCACTCTAGCGACCAATGATATACTCCACTCTGAATAGATATCAACCATCTATCAGTGTTATTTTGTCAGAGTTCCTTTGACCTTTGGACTCTAATAGCCCTTCTCCGGGCACCAATCAGTTGTCACCACGTGTCGCCTCTGTAGCATCAATCCAAAGTTACTCCAAACAGATATGGACCATCTGTCGAGGTCCCTCTTCTTCAATCTGAGTTGTTGGTTTAACAAGTCAAAATCATCCAGTTTTTACAAACACTGCCACATGCCTTCTTTAGATCAATCAGTCTAGATGACTCCAAATTAATCTATGTCATTGATTTATGCACCATCAATCGAACTTGTTTTTATCAAAGTACTTTCAGCTGCTCTACTCCGATACACCAATTCCAAAAGGCTTTAAGACTCTTCATATCGGACTTCGATTGAAAGACACACTTGAACCGTTGATTTGGATAGATCTCCACCCGAGACCTAATATCATACATTCTTTCTTAAAATAAGAACAGAAAGTCTGGGAAAATAATTGACAGTCATGATCGACTATCAATATCGATCTAACGATTCCTATTTCTCATCGCTTTCAAAGGTTTTCTTTTGCTAGTTTCTTGACCCTCCTACGCACTAAATTGAATCCAACTTTATTTCTCCATGACTCTACACAATTTAGCATCAACTAACTCGTTATAAATTTTAGAGCATCGATCTCACTACGATTCAAAGGATCATTGTTGATCCTATGATGATCAACAATGTATCATGATCCATACATGTGCCTTCCTCTTGATACCTGTACATACAATTTATAGAGTCCAGTCATGACTTCCACCATTCTTCACACACAATTAACAAAGGTCTAATACACCAATTCCATGTAACACTCGAAATAGAGTGATTCCATTAATTTGTTGTCCACATAATGTACATATGATTACATAAGGCCTCTCTCCTCTAATGGACTTTCACACTCTCACACTTTGGCCTTACTCTCTATCCAATTGGCCACACCATACATGCTCAAAGGCTTATAATTCAATTACCAAAGCTTCTGAAACAATAATTGGTTTAGATCCACAATTTCTTTAAATAGTAGATCCTTAGGATCCTCTAAGTCCACAATACTCTCAACAACAACTCTTAGGATCTCTCTAACTTTCACAATCTATTGAGATCTGCTTAATACGACACATTTGATTACATTAAATAATCTTATCTCAACAAACCCTCATCTTTATAAGACTTTTAGAACCCAACTTAAACATAGAAATTACATTAATTCAATCAAAGGGAACTCACTCCCATAGAAAATCAAAAGAACCCCCTAGGTCTAAACAACAAGGTTAGGTTAGGAGGAAAAATGCTCATGCATCAAACTCCCAAGGTTAAAATGTTCCATGATATCCTGATCATGAGTTCCATTAGCGGAAATCCTCTTAGATCCCAAACTTTATGTTGTTGCTTGCTTGCCTTATTTCCTTGTTGTTGTTTGCAACCTTCCATTGGTGTTGTTGATGCAAATTTGCAAAATCAACTTTACCGCACTATTAATTTCCTTCTTTACTTCAGTATGTCTCCTCTGAGAAACCTTCATCACCGACATCCTCATCTCTTTAATCTCCATGTCAAGTCTGTCTTATTGTTGGTACATGTTGCTGAAATTTGTTGTTGTTGACTGGTTGTTGCATTTCTTCTTCTCAACATCTCCATCTAGGAATGTTTGAGACATCCTATTACCTCTCCCAATTTCTCATCTTCTTTATGGGAAATTGATTCTGGTTTATATATTCAAGATTCTTACTCTCCTCTTCAATGTTGCAACTAAGCATTCATGAACACTCTGGTATTTCAACTGTTATGTAGTCCTCCTTATCAATCCTTGGATTTATCAACCAGTCTTCAAAAGTTAAATTTGAGTGTTGTACTTTAAATTCTTTGACATCTTCAACAATCCTCATGGCAGGTCCAAATGAATGTCCAACGTCTTCTCTTGCACTTCCCACAATCATACACAAATTATCATATTTAAAAACATAAGGCTTGATAGCCTCATTTGATTCCTCTTTCAGCACATCCTCATGTTGATTTGAATTTTTGAAGTAGTTCATGAGACTTGTAGTAAGTCTCTATTCTTCCTCATCCTCTCCATCAAGGAATAATCCTTGCTCTAGTTCACATAAGTGAACTTCTTCCTCTATTAGTGACCTTTGTTTGTACTCAACTCCTCTGAGTTTCTCCTTCTTCAATAAAGCATTCAACCTGTGCTTCAAGCTCCTCAAGATTTTCCTCAACTTCCTTGCAAATAATTGCATCACATGTCACTTGACTTTCTTCTTTAAACTGCATCTTTGTCTCTAGTTTTCCTCAATCTTCCTCTATAGAAGTTGTCTTATGTAACTCAATTGTACTCTTAACTTAGCTAATTATCTGTCAATTTCCTCTTGATTCATTCTTCTTTTTCCAACTACTTTGGCATCCTCTTTCCTCTAGTTGTGGCTTCTCTTTGAACCTCCATAATGACCATCAATAGTCATTTTCAACTCTCTTTTTGTGAACTTCACCTTGTTCATTGTGAGTTGTATCAAGCCCCTGCTACCTAATGCCAACTCAAGATTCTCTCCCGACCTTGACCTCTTGGAATCCTCTTGGTTTTGTCTCCTAGAACCCTCTTGAAGTTCCATCGCTCCTTTGGCTTTTGCACCTTGGCTCACTTTCTCTATAGAACTCCTCTTGTCCTCTTCACTTACTTCCGATCTCAGCTAGAAGTCTTTATGACATCCCTTCTTGTAAGGTTTTGAGATCGGACTCTCCTTAATCTCTAAAAGCTCCAAATGCTCTCTGTCACAACTCCATTGGTTGTAATGTTGCTACCAATCCTACTCTACTACTTGCAATCACAAATCCTCATAACCAAAGTTAATTATAAACCATCTATACCTACAAGATATATCATGAGATATTTTCTTCTTAGCATCTTGGTTGGAATGACCTCAGTTCTGCAGGAACCTACTAAGGAATTATACATCAAATTCCATTTTTTGCCTATCTGCACAAATCTTTCGTTTACAATTTCGAATTTCAGAGCAAGACTACACTCTGATACAAAAAATGAACTCTGTTCATATAAGGTATTCCATCTGAAATCAAATGCACGGGAAAATTAAATTTCCCGCTTTGATGCCAAAAATGATGACCTCTCGACCTTTATCCCACAATTATGCATAATTTTTCTAGTTTCAATTATGCTCAGCCCGAATCGAGCTACTCCAACAATTCTTTCTACTCGGGCCCAAATTCCTTGAACAAAGTTCTAAATACTTTGTTTCATCCAAAACCATTAGTTACTAAATTTGTTCTCTAAACTTATTTCCCAAAGCTACACGACCAATGGTTGTGACCACAACCTACCCATTTAAGCGTTTTTAGTCTTAGTGCTCATTCTTGGTGCTTATGTTCTCGTGACCAATATCTATGACCACAATATATACTCTCGGTACTTATACTCTTAAGTACCTACTCCTCAAGAGCTTGATTAACGTGACCAACATTGTGTCCTTGGGATTAACACCATCATCTTAATTTTCTGTAAACCGTCAGAACTTTCATCTCCCACCGTCGATCGTCACAGGATGGATGATCCATATTCTTCCTCATATTATTCCAACTTCCAATCCTTACCATTGATCAATCATGATCAGACGGTTTATATCTCTGCACATCAATCAATGCAATGAAGGAATATTCCTTGATCCTCTCTATGTTGGAATAGATTCTGAAATGGCTACTCCGATGGACAATAGATCTATCTCCTGGTCGCGTCTCGATGAATGATCTAGAAAAACCTCAGAATAAGTACTCAATGCCTTGAAAAAGAGAGAAGTTCAGACAATAAGCCTCTTTGAGGGGGAAACCTTCTTATGCCCACATAAATGTCCAATTACAAGATGATTCCAAATGTAAATGTCTCCTTGGTATATATAGGAGAGTAGGAGGCATAATTACAACTAATGGAATAAAGCCGACATAAATAAAATAACATTACTAATGTAATATGCCCCAATTAAGGGGTAATGAGCCACTATTTAGGGCTTAACATGCCCCTCCCCTTGAGACAAGTGTTGTCCGCAACGCTTGAGTAACCCTGGATGCTTCTGTATAAAAGACTCATCTTCCCAAGTGGAATCTTCAGCTGATAGTTTCCTCCATTTAATGAGATACTCTAAAATGGATCTATTCCTTAGCTGGCGAATACTTGTGTCAGTGATGGCTTTAGGCTCCAATATGATTTTTCCTTCCTCCTCAAGTTCTGGAAATGTAGTTTGAACTGGGATCTTGTCACCTATAACCTTCTTTAAGCATGAAACATGGAACACTGGGTGTACTTGTGAAGATGAAAGCAACTCCAATTTGTATGCCATAGTACCAATCTTTTGCAACACCTTATAAGGGTCATAGTACTTTGGTGATAATTTATTTTCCTTCTTGGCTTGCTTGAGGGACATCTGTTTGTATGGTTGTAGTCTTAAAAACACCCAATCCCCTACTTCAAAACTTCTTTCACTACGATGTTGATCTGCTTGTTGTTTCATGCGA
>ML802568.1:54027-68286 GCA_009831015.1 Picea engelmannii | reverse complement strand
AAAAAATACTAACACAAATTTTCGAAGGAAGGGCTTGAAAATGGAATTCATCTACCCTTGGAATGTGGAAGGTGCATTTGTAAGGCCAAAAGGCATGACCAAAAATTCATAATGGCCTTCATGAGTTCGGAATGTTGTTTTTGAGATATCTTCTTCCTTCATTCTAATCTAATGATACCCTGAACGAAGATCCAACTTTGTGAAATAGATTGCTCCATGTAGTTCATCTAAGAATTCATCAATGACGAGAATGGGAAAGTTATCTTTAATAGTGATCTTGTTGAGCTCTCTATAATCTGGACACATACGCCATGATCCATCTTTCTTGAATACCATTACCACCAGTGAAGAGTAAGAACTTTGGCTAGTTCAAATAATGCCAACCTCTAACATTTCTTCAACCATACGCTCAATTTCACTCTTTTGGGCATAAGGGTATCTGTATGGCCTGATGTTAGGAGGAACACTCCCATGAATTAGGTGAATATCATGATCACGATTTCAAGTGGGTGGAAGACCTTTGGGAATATCTTCAAATACTTTGGAATGCTTATCAACGATCCCTTGGAGATCTAGATGAATAGATGGATTAGATGTTTGAACATCTAGTGAGCATAGTTGTGCAATAACACATTAATGCCCCTTTTTCAATAATTTTGTCATGCCATTAGAGCTTATCGCCTTACCGGGTTTCCCCGTGATACCTCTTAACTCAATTTATTTTCCTTCCAATGAAAATTTCATGAAAAGTTCTTGAAAATTAAAATCCATTGTCCCTAATGATTGTAACCATTGGATTCCTAGTACAACATCAGCACCACCCATGGGTATAGAAATCATTGGACTATTCATTACATATTCCCCCATAGTAAGATTGATCTTATTGCATTTTCATGAGCAATTGATAGTTCCTCCATCTGCAATCATTACTTGAAACTTTGGCGCTGGATATACAAAGCAATTGAGAGCTTTGGCTAATTTATAGTGAATGAAATTATGACTACTACCATAATCAATTAGGACCATCACCTTTTTCTTTTTGATATATCCTTCGATCTTGAGGGTTTGAGGAGTGTTAATTCTAGCCAATGCATTACACGATATCGTGGGAGTCAACTCTTCAAACGAAATTGATTCTACGTTTTCATCTTGAGATGGTACTTGTTCTTTTTCTTCTTCCTCTTCACAATCTATGTAGAATAATTTCTTCTCGACACACTTATGTCCCTTACTGTACTTGTTATCACAATTAAAGGATAAACCTTTTTCTTCTCTTTCCTCCAATTGTTGAGGTGTCAACCTTGTAGGTTGAGGTGTTTTAGAAGAAGGATAATTATTCTCTCTATAGATGTTAGGATTGGTCCTTCTAGTAGCCATAGCCATATTTTTACTTTCAACATATCTTTCCACCCTGAATGCATTCTCCAATGATTTGGGTTCCCAAAGTCAAACCTCATGTTGAATGTTATCCTTTAAAGTTCCTATGAATACATCAATCAAGTGCTCATCTGGAATAATTGTTACCTTTATATTCAATCTTTGGAAGTTCTCAATGTGCTCTGTAACTGAACCCTTTTGCTTTAGATTTATCAATTTTCTAAAGAACGTATTGCTCCTTGTATCCTCATAATGTGCTATCATTTCTTCCATGAAAATTGTCCAAGTGACAAGTGATTTGCGAGAACAAAGCCATTGATACCATATAAATTGATTGGGTTCTAAATATAAAGAAGCAATTTGTACCTTTTGTGTATGTGGCACATTATGCAGATCAAAGAATTGCTCCATCTGAAGTATCCATGTGACTGGGTCCTTGCCATCAAACTTCCTCATATCGATCTTAGGAACGTGGTTGGTCTTTAACCCAAAGTTGGAGTTTCTCCATTCTTGATTCATCTTCTTTGTGTCCTCATCATGAATTTCATGGGACACATTTTCACTTTCAGGTGTCCTCTCTATTAGGAAATTTTTCATTCCTTCCATGATCTCCCTTTTTAAACCATCCATCTTAGTATCCATTATTGCCTCCAATTTAGCTTCAGTTGAATCCATCATCCCTTGTAGTTCATCTTTTGTCACAGTCTTCTTTTGTAATTCATTTATGTCCCTATGCATTTCTTCACCTTCATCAAGAGTCCAAGTAGGACTGTCTGGAGGCTTTTTTGGTGTATAAGTTCCCTTTTTGGGTGGCATGTTGGCCAAGTATCACTTTTGAACCCTGATTTTGAGGTGGTTCTGCTAGACAATCTTTCTTCTGTTGTATCTCCAAAGTTTTTGGCCCTTATGGGTATGAAAATTTATTTTTTGTAGTTCTCTGATATTTCTTCTTTACAATGCCACAGGTCTGATCAAAATTGGATGTGCCAAGTGGAATTTATGGTAACTTTCCCACAACTTGCTGATTTTTGGCCTTTCTAAGAGATCTCACTTGTACATCATGCCTTGTATGAAATAATTGATATAAAATTATGAAACTCGTACCCAAAATAATACAGACTATCCACTATCCAATGCAACTGGTCCCAGTCAATTTAAATACTCTAGGAAGAAGCTATGATTGTTTTACCCGGAACACCTTCTTGAGACTAATTAGATACCCTATCTTCCACAAGGTGTATCTACAAATGTAAGATGACCCAGAAGCTGAACTTTTTACCACAACTACCTTACTAATTTATGTGAATGGCCTCTGAAGTTCAGGGTCTGAAACATTACAGAAAAAAAAATTATAGCAAAAATTCCACAATGACTCAGTTTAGGATGATTCCAGAACCTTATCTTACACAGGTTGTATCTCCGAAATTATAATGCCTCAATAGATGAAATTATAACCCAATGTACCTTGATCCGGCTACCAAATATCGTCCAAGTCATTCCTTCTTAAATGTTGTAGAAAAAAAGTTATAGCGAAAATTCCAAGGTGTCTCAGATGTAGCAGCGAAACCCCAAGACCTTGAGCTATGATACCATATGTTAAGAACCAAATATCAATATAGCATAGAAAAACCTCAGAATAGGTACTCAATGCCTTGAAAAGAGAGAGAATTTCAGATAATAAGCCTCTTCAAGGGGGAAGCCTTCTTATGCCCACATAAATGTCCAATTACAAGATGATTCCAAATGTAAATGTCTCCTTGGTATATATAGGAGACTAGGAGGTATAATTACAACTAATGGAATAAAGCCGACATAAATAAAATAAAATTACTAATGTAATATGCCCCAATTAAGGGGTAATGAGCCACTATTTAGGGCTTAACAGTTCGGTCTAGACTTCCACCATTCTTCACACACAATTAAGAGAGGTATAATACACCAATTCCATGTAATGCTCTAAAGAGAGAAATTCCATTAATATGTTTTTCAAATATTGTGCATATGATTATGTAAGGCTTCTCTCCTCTAATGGCCTTTAACACTCTCACATTATGTCCTGATTCTTTGTCCAATTGGCCACACCATACATGCTCAAAGGCTTACAATTTAATTACAAAAGCTTATGAAACCATAATTGGTTTAGATCCACAATTTCTTCATTTAGCAAATCCTTAGGATCCTCTAGATCCACAATACTCTGAACAACAACTCCTAGGATCTCTCTAACTTTCACAATATCTCGAGATCTGCTTAGTAAGGCAGATTTGATTACATTCAATAATCTCAACTCAACAAACCCTCATCTTTGCAAGACTTCTAGAACCCAACTTAAACATAGAAATTACATTAATTCAAGCATAGGGAACCCACTCCCATAACAAATCAAAAGACCCCCCCCCAGCTCTAAACAACAAGGTTAGGTTAGGAGGCAAAATGCTTCTGCATGAGATAGTGGGGGCACTTCAAATTTTCTTCCACCAACCCAAAAATTTTCTTTGATACTTTTTTGTCTCATGCCCATCCTTATAGCTAGACTGGATTCCACTTTTAAAATCTTTGATAATATAGTTTATTTTTGTCATGTTATCAATTAATTGATGTATGATAATATGACAATGCATGCTCAGGCATACACAATTACACACACACACACACACATTTAAATTCATAATATGCTCCCCATTCATTTAATAACATAATGACATTAAATTCAACATGATAAACAATTAACCATGACACTTATCTTTATGAAAATAAGGCACCGGTTGGTTGTAGACATTGGACGTTCCAGCCAACCATAGGATCTATTGCACTTAATCGTTTGACAAAAATCCACCCGTAAGTTGGGATTATGAGTCCACAAGGAAATATTTTCTCCTATGCCTGGCTCTAGTCCTCACACTCAACCAATTTTTCCCTGTTACTCACAAGCTATAAACTCCCATAACAATTTTAATCCACCAACTCTCTTTTCCCTTCAACCAGCGCAACCCAATGAACATGATCCCCTTTTCTGTCACATAGTCTATTAGGCTATCGCACTTCCCTCCAGGGCTCCATTATAGGTCGGTTAGGAAATCTCTCTGCTAGGGACTATAAGAATTCTCAGATGTAATGGAATTTCACAATGACAATTTCCTCATGCACATGGGTAAAATCCACACATAATTCTCATAACACAACCATCATTCAGTTTTAGCCATGGAAACATAGGATCCCTCCCAAGGCTTCCCATAGAATGTTGGAAATAGACCCTTGCATAACCAAAAGTCAAGGAATATGTATGCATGCTAAGAACTCACCACATGGCTTCCTAAGAAGCCCATGTATCCCACTTACAACTTATCCCAAGGTCTGTATGACTTATGATATCATAAAGTCATAGACTTAGGCTTATAATAAAATATTATTATTTTTCTTCAGCCCCTTTGAGCCCCCTTTCATTCCTCTCTTGTGGAACCATAGAACCACATGTTCTTATCCTTCTTCATTTATAGTTGGTGATGTGTTTTTATTATTAATTTTCAATGTACAATATTTACATATTACATCTCTTGGCCCTCAACCATTCACTACATACACAAATATGCATTGTTAATCCAGGGATCAAAACCGAGGTGTCACATTCCCCTCACCCCTAAATTTTGCATCGTCCTTGGTGAAATTCACCATACATATATACAACAATTTTTACATCAAAATTTTAAACCCAATGTGGATATTCCTTCCACATTGCATCCTCCAACTCCCTTGTCACTTATTCAGAGCTATAATAGATCCACTGGACTTTACTTGTCCCATGCCTTTGTTCGTGAGCACCATCTCCATCTTGTCCAGTAAACATATTGGTTGTAGATAGAATTGCATTATTTTTCCCTTTTGAATAACACCATCCATGGTGTTCTTCTTTCCAGGTACTCAATTCATGTCTTCACTTCTTCAATTGTTCCTATAACAAACATCAAGAAAACATACATGTAATAGCCATTTTCATATAGCAATTATCTTCTCCATATGAGCTATCAAGTCCATAATGTAAACATGTATTCAATCTTAATTCAATACTTATTTGCATATCTATTTATCTGATTCACAAAGCTACCATGGCAAGAATTCAGTTCATTGGTCTATCTGACATGCCCTCTAGATTCCAAACACCATGACACATGCATTTTTAAGTTGCCTCTTCCTTGTTGCACTCACCCTCCAGGGTCAAGCATCCCCTTCACTACTAAATGGTCCCTCGGACGATCCATTTTGCTATGGTTTTCACGTGCATGGAGAGCACCAACTTACTACCAGGCATCCAATGGTAGTCTTTAACCAATAACTTGTGGAAATCACAGGGTCCCATTGTCGTCAAAGTTGCCTTATTCCCAATCTTTCCTTCTTTCGACGATCATAATTTTCCATAACTTTGTTCCCCTAACATAGGTTTCATGTAGTCCATCCAGATGTGACTACTCTAGTATGCAACTCTTTCATTGCAATATCTACAACAACTGCTAAAATGATCTCAAATTCATGAGTTAGTAGCAACTCCATTATCAAAATCCTCATGGTTTCTACCAGCTCTAATGGCTCCATTTTATCTTTGTGTCCATTAGACTCTGTCTCTTAATCTTCCATACTAATATTCAAGCCTTTAACTTCCTCTTCGTGACTGTAAGTTCCTGTGCATCTTCCATGTTTCCTCTTGAATAGTGCTCTTCAATTATGAGTTTACATGTCCTTGTTGTAATATTTATTTTGAAAGTGTTTATACAAATAATATTTTTAGATACACTTCATTTCTAGATCTATAGTGTTTCTTTCAAATTCTAGAAATTATGCACATTGTCATTTTTTTATCAATTCAAGTTGCAGGTCATTCTTCTTCTCAATTTTTGAAGTATTTTGAAGCACTTATCCATATTGTAATCCTTCATGCATATTCTTCTATAAATAATCTTTCCATTGACTTTATTCATGATCCAATATGAGCTCAAAGCTCAAAGTTATGGCTCTCATAAATCATCATTTTTTTCCCAATTTCTAAAATTTTCTCATTGGTGCAATCAAGTTGAGAGGCCAACTTCTGCCACCTGTAGAAAACAATCTGACACGAAATAGGAAATCCAAATCCACTTTTAGATTGATAATATGATGCTCCTGGCAAATTCTGCATCAATTTGGAATTGTCAACTTTTCCCTTTTTACACTTTCTCTAGACTTGGATTTTTTAGCCAGAACATTTATCTCTCAAACAGAGCAAAACTGGGAAATCTTCAACAAGTCAAAGTTGTCTAGATTATTGAGGAGGTAAAATGTTGACTAGGATAATTTTTCCGGATTTGTTATCTAGGGTCCCTTTTCCTCCTATGAAGATCCCCAAAAAAACCCAAAACTCTGCTAGCATAGTGGATTTTGGCTTGTTTTTGCATCTCCATTCCAAATCCTTTGGAATTTGGCCAAATTCTTGACTATCTTTCTTCATGTTTGTTCCCATTACTCACTGTCAAAATTTCATCAAGGGAACTTTGTCAAGGAGTACCACCTAGTTCTTCAAAAACCACTAATCTATAAGTTCTTGAAATCTAGAGCATAATCAACTAGTGACCCTAATTGGCACTTTTATGGGCCTCCTCACTATGGACCTACCCGTAAAATTTCACCTAGTTATGATCTTTTATGCTCATATTATGGACAAAATAATATTTTGTCTCTAGACTTTTTTTACATCAACTAGTGACCTTAACTGACACTTTTATGGTCCTCCTCAATGCGGACCTACCCTTGAAATTTCACTTGATTCTAAGATTTTATGCTCCTGGTATGGCCAAAACAATATTTCCCTATACACACATGTTACCACATAAAGACGTGTATATACACGTCTATCACCACTGCAAAGCACGTATATGGTCGTGATAATGAAAAAAGCATAATCTAACACATTGTTATCAATGATGAATGTATAACGGTTATAGTATTGAGAGAAAGAGAGCATGGAGAAATATATAATCAAGTGGTTGATGATCCAAAGGCCGTAGAAGCACTCTGAAGTTACAGATTGTGTAAATTCTTCCAAGACCAAATATGAGAGCACAAAATGGACTATTGCAAATGCTTGTAGGGTACTAGAGCCCCAAGGGTGATGCATTTCTACTAGATGGCCAACCTCTAAAAATAGAGGTGGAAGACATATACTTCACAATGGGAATCTCTTGACGATGAGAAGTAGTGAATCTAAAGACGCGAGGTGATGGTGGCATGACCATCGAAGAGTACATTTCCACCTATTATTCCCCTCGTACCCGGAAGGTGGGGACACATACTGCAATACAAAATATCAAAAATTTAAGTTTAAAGATCATCCCTTTCACTATCTCCCACATGAAAAGCTCAACATCATGCCATCAAGCCTCACAACAAAAAACGTTCTATGGGGTATAATGTTTTCACCCTGCAATCTTTGATTGGTGCTCAACATTACTCTCATCAACTAAAGACGCAACTAATTGAATGCAAGTTGGGAAGGATGAAAAAATTCAGATACGGTGGTATCCTTTGCACCTTATTTTTTGAGAGAGTCCCAAAAATGAGTCCATGAGTGGGATTCAATATGATAAGAATGCAAGAATATTGGATGATCTAATGGTTTGACCTAATGCACTGATTGGGAGGCAGGCGAGTAACCAACCCATTTAACGATGAATTATTTTCATTATGGTCGTGACACACGATCGTGATTGAGGATTATCCCTATGAAGGGATGAACTATCATCAAGACCCCAACATACCATTACCCCTAGACACCACATTCAAAGACATAGGTAACCATTTTTTAAGTTTTTCGAGTTATTTAATTTTTATAAATTATTTTTAATTAATGCAAGAAAACTCACGAGGAAAACCAAAAATACTTTTGGCATGGATTGTGACTTTAACAAAACTTTCCTATTTGCAGATGTTAGACCAGTACATCTAGCAGGACAACCCTGACACATGCATAAAGGAAGAGGTGAAGACCATCCTAGTGGGGATGCAGAGCGAGTGCTTCAATAAGTACAAAGAAACCTAGCCACATCCCAATGATCTAAATCAAGGACCTCCTAGAGAGAATGCAGTGGCAGGTAGTGGGACTACCACAGGCTTGGGTCCATCTATTTTGGCATTTGGCCAACACCGTGTTGTGCTAACATGAGACACATGCGAGAGTAGGGCCCTCGAAATAGACTTTGATGTACTATATAGTATCAATCATACATATGTATATTTAGTGCTAAAGGCCCAATTTTGAAAAACAAATCAGTCCACATTTTCGTACTTGATGCATATTTAAATAAAATATACACATTTTGCCTCGAATTTACTTATATGAATGTTATGCGCAATGAGATGCTCTATATATATGCATGCTTCTGACTTACGAATGATACAAATGCCAATCTATCACATAGTTAACAAATGAGTTAGTGATGAGATTATGACTTCTAGAAACGTGTACATATGTAATGAAATCAAAAGAATGCTCCAGAAGATGTACTTGTAGGAATCGTTGAAGAAGAGTAGGGTCCGAGACACGATACTCTCCATTCAATTGAGACACAACCATTAGTGAAGCCAGGTGAACTTCAAGGGACTAAATGTCATGTAAAATGGCATCTCTAGGAAGTTTGATCATTGTGTTATACTCAACCACATTGTTGGTCGTTTCTTAAGACAAGCACCTCTTGAAGTCACTAATTGCCCTGTGGGCGAATAGATCACCCAAGCGGTGGAAGAAAGGTTATAAGTGTGATGGCTAGCACTGTCCGTGAATCCTATAAACACCATTGATTACGGTGACATCTGCCAACCAAGCAGAAGCACGATAAGCAATACCAAAGCAAAAAGGAAACTAAAAAACTAGTCCCAAATACTACCAATATACAATAATTACAACGGGAAAATGCCCAAGAATTGTTGCTTATGCATAGTACCTCTGGAGATAGAGTCCATTGTCAAAGTTTAAGCTATTATTAAGTTACTTTTCAATTTACTAGATAACCATAGCATAGATAGGATCACTGAGAGAAACACAATCACAAGATACACAACATTTATCATGGGAAACCCTCATGGGGAAGAAAACCCAACAAAACTTCCTCAATATAGATAGCCAATACAATGCCAAGACAATAAACCTAACACTAGAGAATATCCTCTCCCAAGCAATGCACCTCTCTCTTTCCCTTCTTCCGGCAAATGGTAGCTACAACTTCCTTCAATACTTGCGCACTATATGAGTGAGCTAAGTGAGTGAACAAATGAGTGGTTGGCTCCCTTTATTTATACAAACTAGCAAGCGCTGAAAGGAGGTGTCTCTTCACTAGCAGGGCCGACTTGTCTTTCTGGGTGGTTAGAACCACTTTAATTTGCCTTGGGGTCAACTTCTTAATTTGCATATTACAATTAGGGTTTAACCAATCCGCAAAAGGGGATTTGGTTAATTGCAATGCCCGACATGATCAATCCAAAAAAGGGGATTGATCTAATGAATAATAAATATATTTTATCTTTTACTTTATCCATAAAAGGGGATAATAATATTCTTTGCAGTTACACACTATTTTAACACTCCCTCTTAACAAGAAGGATATTCTTTATCTTTTGATAGGTCATTAGATGTCATCATCAACTGAACAATAGCATCAACTAAATAACATCATCAACTGGGTAATAACATCCATTGGATAACATCATCAACTGGGTAATAACATCCACTGGATAACATCATCAACTGGGCAACATCATTAACTGGGTAACAACATCAACTGGATAACATCATCAACTGGGCAACATCATCAACTGGGCAACATCATCAACTGGGTAACAGGAGGCATCAATATAATCCACTTGGTCATCTAGCATCATGATCACTGACTGACATATCTATAAATCATTGGAATTTTTGTTCTCTCTATCTTCGCGCAAAAGATACTCTTTCTTTTTTTCATCTTCACACAGAAGATACTTTTTCTTTCTTTCATCTTCACACAAAAGATACTCTTTCTTATCTTCACACATAAGATATCCTATGAGTTTTTCCATTCCTTTTATGTTCTCCCTTCTCTTGTAGTCATCTATCTCACCCATCCACTGGGGAAGACTACTACCATAGCTTCACTCCTAGTCATCCCACATGAACTAGAGAAACTAAGATGCTAGTTTGGGCAAGACTAGACTCCCTTTCCATGATCCACGCAAGATCACGACACAAACCTCAAGAGCCAACTAACCATTCGACATGGTCAAGGTTTGTGTTCCAGGCTACTCAATCATTGGCTAGAGGAGAATATCTACCCGCTGCCCCTTGGAGAAACATCCAGACTCCTCTCTACGAGGGTGGTCTCACCCCTCTCTACAAGGGTACTCTAGCATGTGCCTAGAATATCCAAAACTCAACACTTGGACAGAAGCCAATCTTGGAAAATTTCTCATTCCCCTTCTCTACGAAGTTTTCTTCTCTTTCTCCTTCTTTACGAAGGTCTCTTCCTTCTCTACGAAGTTCTCTTCCTTCTCTACGAAGGTCTACTTGTGGGATTGATCATTGCTTCTCTTGTGGTCCAAAATATTTCCATTGTATAATACCATGCGACCCATCTGCTGGGAACCATCCATCTGCTTTCCTAACTCCACCAAATCACGATCCTCCATTTCAAACTCGGAGACATGGCTCCCTCTTGCACCAAACTAAGAGCTTCTAATCACCATCCTTGAAATTTTCTTCTGTAATATCTTAGGTGCCTTCTTGAGTTCGAACATTTATTTCTTTCTAAATTCATACTGGATCAACATGCTCCCTCTGCATCTATCAGAACGATACTGGAGCAACTTGTATTTACCTGCATCTCATTAACTATATCTGAGTATCCATTTTTCTCTTCATCTTGTACATTTTTGTTATGCATCTTTAGGAGCCTCCTGCTCCTATATAAATACTGGATATTGTTTGGTTCTTACTGACTAACACTACATCATAAGTCCTTCTCATGTTGTCTAACTTATGCAAGTCAAGGCATAAGTTCTTTCTTCCGAGACTTGTAAACTTACTTACAGTATGCTTTCTGAGATATGTCACTTAGCCAATCAGTCAGTAACAATAAGCAATAATCAAATAAAACTATATCATGATTTCTATCAGAGTAGTACACAACTTTTCTTAAACAAAACTTGTTCAACCATGTACACATCTTAAACCCTAATCATGAATAAGACTTTTGAACTCTTTTTCACTCTAGCTATGAAATTACCAAATTTTCCCTTACTATCATAGTTGAACACATACCTTTGTCACTCTAATGAGTGATCATACCTGAAATAAATATTTTATCTCTTTCTTTATCCTCTTCTTTGATAAGTCTGCATAGACACTGAAATAAAATGAGGTTAATTAACATTCTCACAAAAATCTAACATGAAATGATAAAGTATTAAAGTAAACAAGATACTAAACATAAACATGAATAGTTATCTTTTGTTTTTTTGTGTGTGTGGGGAGGCTCCATGAACTCCACCATTTTCTATCTTTCTTCATATCAACTATATTCAACTTAAAATACATATTTCTCAATTCCTCTTCCTCTGCCATATGTGCTTGATGCTTTCTTTTCCCTTTTCCTTGAGGTCAGTGTTATCGCTCAGTTTGTAGTCTAGGTCAAGTAGCTGAAGGATAAATGTCAAACTGGCGAAACAAGGACCTACCCCACCCAATGTCACCACAATGGGGAGGTCCCTTCTATTTAGGGTGGCTAAGCCCAAGGGACACGTCCCTGGCAATCTGGGGTTTTGAAAGGAAAAGGCTCAAAGGATTAAGGTTAGTTTCCCCTTCACAGATTACTGCCAAGAAGATAGTCAAATGAAGAATAACCACAGAAAAGAGGCACCTGCTTGCGAGACAAGACAACAATGACACTAGTACATGCAATAGTGGTTAACACTTCATTAATTAATGACTATCAATATTTAATGTACATGAGCATAAATAGCAGTGAATATTGACGAAGTCAATGTTTGCAATAATGACAATGACATATAATCTTACTTGTCAATAAACATTGAATAATATAGCATCTAATGAAAATAATCAATCCTTGAATTAATCAATGAATTAAATATCATTAATTGCATATATACAAGAAGTTGTTGCGTCAGGTATGTTAGAGATGACGTCAACTTCTTCTAGGGTTAGTATGATAGACAATAAGGTCAACGTTTTGCAATTTAGCCAATGAAAATCACCAATATATCAATGTCTATCACTGGATGACCAAGCCACAGTATTTTCTATCAACTAAGAGCTTAATAAAGGCATGACATCATCATTTTTTGCTAGGTTAGAAGACGTTAGGGTTTCAAATTTGAGAGTTTTTAAAGATTGTAATAAGCTCAACGTTGGAGAGAAAACCAGTGCCTCAGGGTATTATGAAGTCAAAAGTAAGGGCAAGATCTCGGGAGGATCAAAATCTAAAGACTAGAGAGTTAGGTTCTATGGTGTTGCAATGGCAGGGCCCTAGAATAAAAAACCTAAGGGAAGGAGGCTCATTCCGGTGTTGCTTAAGCAAGGCCTCATGCTCCTTCCTCTTTCTTTAGATACTCTTGGCAAAACGGCTAGCTTTAAAGTACAAGTCTAAGGGAAAAGAGAGTTGCAAAGGCAAGGCTCTTCAAACCCTAAAAGTCAAAACCCTAGGTGTAGAATCAACTAGGCCTAGGACGTCACCTTTGTTCAACCTATACTTAAATGCTAACTCGGAAAAAGGATGATTAGTGTAGCAACGACTAGGCTATATCTTCCTTAATCAATGGCTAAAACAAGTTTCTCTAGCATGGGGACATATAGCAAGGACCTACTTGTGTGCTTGCTACCTAGGGTTTCAAGATTAAGCAATATAATAACAATATAACAATAAATGCAAGAGATTTAACCTACAACCATTCATTTAAGAAGTTTTGCATGAGAAATTCACTTACAAATCATGAAGAATGCTCATCAAACCCTAGTTGTAAACCTTCCAATGAGAGAAACGCCATAATATGCCAAGAAAATCCTCCAAACAAGAGTTGTGCCTCACTTCCAAGAGCAAAATACCAAGACAAAAGACTGAAAGTAACTCTCTCACAAGAGAGTGAGTTGTGTTATCTCCCAAATGAGAGGCAACATCCTCTATTTATACCAATCAATGACCCTTTAATTAAATTTTAGGTCATTAAAACAACCGACAAGGCTGACTACCAATTTTACACTATTTTTACATTAAATGCTAAAAAACTGTCATAATATGACCAAAAGGAGGGATGTCTAGCCCTTTGAGGGAGACGTTGGCCCTTTTTGGGCAAGCTCAACATCCAGACAACCAAACGTTGGCCCTTCTAGGGCTCCTCCAAGCTACCACATGTGCCAAAAAAAACCTCAGCACACTACCACACACTCCAGACAACGCCCAACTCTCTCAGGTGACGTCATGTCCATCAAAGGCACACGTTCCATCTGCAGTGGGTGATCCCCCCTAGGTCGGGCTTTACCAAAGTGTCCTGGGTGGAACGTCTTTCTTCCTTCTCATGCAATGGCTCATCACAACGTTGTCATGTCTCTGCCATCCCAACAACCATCTGATGGGCTCTTTAGCCCCATGGAGGTCCGAGCTAATCATATCCCCATGTGTACCAATCCACTGGTACCTGTCCGACGGGTATGGTCCTGCACATCAAAAACTACGCCCTCCATGGGCTCATCAGTCCTCAGGATCATAGCAATGTCAATGATATTTCATCATTAAATTTATCAAATACATGCATAAAACCCCTAACATATCCTCTAAGAGCTCAAAGACATTACACATATCTACTATACAAAGTTGA
>ML802568.1:27865-49069 GCA_009831015.1 Picea engelmannii | reverse complement strand
TACAAATCATGAAGAATGCTCATCAAACCCTAGTTGTAAACCTTCCAATGAGAGAAACACCATAATATGCCAAGAAAATCCTCCAAACAAGAGTTGTGCCTCACTTCCAAGAGCAAAATACCAAGACAAAAGACTAAAAGTAGCTCTCTCACAAGAGAGTGAGTTGTGTTATCTCCCAAATGAGAGGCAATGTCCTCTATTTATACCAATCAATGACCCTTTAATTAAATTTTAGGTCATTAAAACAGCCGACAAGGCTGACTACCAATTTTACACTGTTTTTACATTAAATGCTAAAAAATTGTCATAATATGAGCAAAAGGAGGGACGTCTAGCCCTTTGAGGGAGACGTTGGCCCTTTTTGGGCAAGCTCAACATCCAGACAACCAAATGTTGGCCCTTCTAGGGCTCCTCCAAGCTGCCACACGTGCCAAAAAAAAACCTTAGCACACTGCCACACGCTCCAGACAACGCCCAGCTCTCTCAGGTGAAGTCATGTCCATTAAAGGCACACGTTCTATCTGCAGTGGGTGATCCCCCCTAGGCCGGGCTTTGCCAAAGTGTCCTGGGTGGAACGTCTTTCTTCCTTCTCGTGCAATGGCTCATCACAACGTTGTCTTGTCTCTGCCATCCTAGCAACCATCTGATGGGCTCTTCAGCCCCATGGAGGTTCGAGCTAATCATATCCCCATGTGTACTAGTCCACTAGTATCTATCCCTCGAGTATGGTCCTGCATATCAAAAACTATGCCCTCCATGGGCTCATCAGTCCTCAGGATCATAGCAATGTCAATGATATTTCATCATTAAATTTATCAAATACATGCATAAAACCCCTAACATATCCTCTAAGAGCTCAAAGACATTACACATATCTACTATACAAAGTTGAAGAAACAAACAGAACAACCTATTGGGCTAATATCCACAAGAAAAGGAAAGTTCCCACAGAGGATCATTCAAGCCATGTGCATGAAGTGATATGGTCTAGGGATGTCCGGTCACAGTAAGACCAGGGGTGGGTGTTATCCGTGGGTGCCTTTGTAGGAGGTGAGTTGTATCCGTCATGGATGCACTTTTTCCAAGCCCCTTTTATTGCCTTTATTTTTATTTCTTTCTTTTCTTTCTTCTTACTTCAAGGTCTGACCAGAGGACACTGCCTTGGCGTGGTGACCAGAGCTAACAGTGTTACCCACTGGTATTTTCGCAGAAATGATAAAGTTGGCTCGTGATGAGACCCTCTTTCCCTTGGCCATGCAACCAAAGGTCACTGCCTTGGCGTGGTGACCAAATGATGGCAATGTCATACTGCTAGATACCTATGAACATAATGGGTCGGCTCATGATGAGACCTCCCATCCTCTTGGTTAGGTCTTGTTTTATTATTTTTCTTAGGGTCCCTTTTGTTTCTTATTGAGAGGCCTTTTATTGCCTTCTTGGGGATCCCTGGGTGAAGCATCTCTAGGTTTCATTTCCTATGACTTTTATCTTTTACCAGCTACTTTTAACCCCTGGGCCTTTATCCCCTTCTTCCCACAGGATAAAGTGTAACCCTCAAAGGCCATCCTACTGGATGGACTAGGGGAATGGGATGGATGTATGGCAGATAAGATGTAAAACGATAGAATGGTGGGAGCGAACGATGGCTCTGCAAATCCCCCCTCGTGGCTAACCAAAACCCATGAATACAAGCTTGCTAGGTTACCCCGTTAATCCCCACAACAATGGTCAAGTGGATTAGTGTAAGATCCAAGCAGTCATTAGAAATGTAAGGAACCTGATGCATATATAAGAAGGTTATAACGATCAAATATGACACATACCATGATACCTTGGACCAATTACCTCATGGAGCAAGAGCCTTCTCTGATGCAAGTCCAAGCCGGTGGTGACGGAAGTTGTTGCTGCTGACAGGACAAGTCTGGCGAAGAAGAAGAAAGATGGGCCCTCCAGGGCCATGCTCAGGTCAATCCTACTCTTGGTACTTCATGTCTAGGACCTGTGGGCCTCGAGACATGATCTCCTAGTTATCCCTAGAAAATGGGGATAACAGTCAGTCATAGGAAAAGTGTCCCAACTTTTGGCAGTTGTAGCATCTGATCTTTGAATCATCTTTCTTCTTATCTGAAACTATTACGGAGTTAGCTTCTAGTTGTTGTTTGAATTGTGATATTCTGGAGAAATATTCCTGAATTTATTCTCCTTTCTGCATCCTTGTATTCTTGAGTTGAGTTCTTATATTCATCTTCAGATTGATGTTCCTTCCTTCATATAATCGGGTTAGGGCATCAAACATTTCTTTTGGAGTCTTCTTTGAGGTCACTTGTGGAATCAAGTGATCTTTGATAGAATCTGCAATGGTTCTTTTGGCCCTAACTGTGTCTTTTTGGTGTTTTGCTTTAGCTGCAGTATCTGTGGGTTCTGGTATATTCTCTTTAATGAATCTTGCTAGGTCATTCTCTTCAAGAATGAGTGCAATCCTATACTTCCAGGCATAGAATTTTTCCACACCTTCTAGCTTGTTAACAAGCTTAGTGCTTGTAGACATCTTTTACCTGGAGCTAGGAAAATGATCAAAAAATTAAAATGCTCATAATTGAATTTTGAGCTTACCAGGAGGTGTGCTTGGCTGAGGTGAGTAGCTTGCTGTGGTTAGATTTCAAAAGATCCAAATTTTTCTCCTTCAAACTTGACCAGTGGATTTCTAGACTGGTGCTTCTGGTTTTCTGGTACTTCTGGTTTTCTGGTACTTCTAGTTTTCTGGTACTTCTGGTACTAGTGAAAACTAGGGTTTCACTTTCCGTGATTTATATCCACTGAAAAGGTGCGTTGAAGGTGCCAATGAGTTCCTTAGGCCAGGGTGCACTTTTCTAGATGATCTTTGGGCTAAAATTCCTCTTTAATAAAAATCCCTAATTTTCTTGTATGAAAACAATGACATTTTTCTTTTTCCTGTGAAAGATGCTCTCTTCAACTTAGTTTTTATACCATGTTAAAGTTTAAGCTATTCTTAGGTTACTTTTCAATTTACTAAATAAACATACCATAGATAGGATCACTAAGAGAAACACAATAACAAGATACACAACATTTATCTTGGGAAACCCTCATGGGGAAGAAAACCCAACAAAACTTCCTTAATATAGATAGCCAATACAATGCCAAGACAATAAACCAAACACTAGAGAATATCCTCTCCCAAGCAATGCACCTCTCTCTTTTCCTTCTTTCGGAAACTGGTAACTACAACTTCCTTCAATACTTGCGCACTAGATGAGTGAGCTAAGTGAGGAAACAAATGAGTGGTTGGCTCCCTTTATTTATACAAACTGGCAAGTGCTGAAAGGAGGTGTCTCTTCATTGGCAGGGCCGACTTGTCTTTCTGGGTGGTTAGAACCACTTTAGTTTGCCTGGGGGCCGACTTCTTAATTTGCATATTACAATTAGGGTTTGAGCAATCCGCAAAAGGGCATTTGGTCAATTGCAATGCCTGACATGATCAATCCACAAAAGGGGATTGATCTAATGAATAATAAATATATTTTATCTTTTACTTTATCCACAAAAGGGGATAATGATATTCTTTGCAGTTACACAATATTTTAACATCCATTTATGGGCTCCACCAAAACACTACCCTCATAATCCTTGAGTTCATAGGTCCTTTTCATAGGGCACGCCTAACAATGTAAGGTTTGTGCCACATCAGATTAAACTTGCCGCCCCCCAAAGCATCTTTGTCTTGGTCATAGACCAAAATAAGATCTCCCTTGGAAAAAATCCTAGGGCAAACTGAGTTATCATACTGAACCTTAACATGTTTGTTATGATCCTCATTTTCCATGGTCGCATCTCAACACTGCTCATCAAGAAGCTCCAGGAGAATTAGATGCATTTCTAACTCTGACATGTATTTCACATTCAATTGGAAGGACCGCCTCAACCCCATGAATGAGCTAAAAGGGAGATAATCTTGTGGCATTCTTTGTCTAATTTTGGTGAACCCACAACGTCGGATATAACATTAAATGGCAACTAGACTTGCTCACATTGATTGTTCGTTGAAGAATGGTTTTTAGAGACTTATTTACGACCACAACTTGATCATTTGCTTTTGGATAGTAAGGAGACAAATGCTCCTATTTGAAACCAAGCTTAACATCCAACCCCAACATCATCTTATTCTGGAAGTGACTGGCATGGTTAGTGAAAATATCTCGTGGAACACGAAACTTGGCAATTGTTTGATTGAATATGAAGAGTGTTGTTGTTTCACCATCGTTAGAAAATGTTAGCATGGCTTCAACCCACTTTGTGAAGTAGTTGATGACCACAATAATATATCGATGCCCCCTAACTGAAGCCAAGTGGCATGTCATCGAGTGTACCCCCCACTTGGTGAAGGGGCTAATGACGATGATAAGAAATAGAGAAGTAGGATGTGCATGCATTTTCAGAGTAAAAAGATGACACAAACGACACTTTTTAACCGCTTTAATGCAATCTTTAAAGATCGATGGCCAAAAGTATCCAACATGTAATATTTTTTGGGTTGTCACCAACCTAGACAGATGACTGCCACATTCTCTCTACTTCATCATGAGTCGAGCAACGATGAAGAATTGAATCAACCCCTCAAGGATACAAAGTGTCATCGATAATAAGGTAATTCTTTTCATGATGGTGAATCTATCATCACTCATCTCGTGAGCAGTTTGGAGAGAACTTTAGAGTTTGGAGGTACACAAGGATATCCCCATACCAAGGGTCGCTAGATGAGATAAGGAAAATATGCTCATTGGGAAACAAGTTCGTTACTATAACTCCCTTATCTCCGTTGAGAAACTCTGACAAAAGATTAGCAAAAACTAACAATTTTTTGGACTTGGTAGACTCAAAGTCCACATCGAACTCCTATAAGATGGAAATTCAGTTATTGTATTTTTTGTCGACAATCTGTTAGGTTAACACATATTGAAATGGATTGACATTAGTTATAATTGTAGTTTTGTGTAGTAAGGTATATTGTCAAAGCCTCTGGATGGCATGCACATCCACCAAAGATAATTTCTCGATGTGTGAATAATTGAGTTCATGAGCCACTAAGCCATGGTTAAGGTAGTAGATGACGTGCTTCTGGAGCTCATCATCTTCCTTAAATAGAACCATACCGACAATGGATTTTGATGCTGCAAGGAACAACATGAAATATTTTCTAAAGTGCAGAGGACTAAATAAGGGGGAAAACATCCCGGCCTTCTTCAACGCATTGAAGGATTGTTGCGCAAAATCATCCCATATAAACGAGACCCCTTTTTCCAACAAGCACATAAATCCCTTGGTGATGTTAGCGTAGTTAGCGATAAAACGTCAAAGGAAATTGGATTTTCCTTGCAAACTCTGGAGTTGTCAAATATTTTGTGAGGGAGGTAACTGAACTATCACCTCAACCTTTAAAGGATCGACCATGATCCCTTTTTTAAACACGATAAACCTTGGGAGACACCCCGAAGTGACACAAAAAATGCACTTGTGAGGGTTTAAATGAATTCAATAATAATGAAATCTCTCAAACACAAGTCAAAGATGCATCAGATGATCTACTCTCTTGCAAGAGCGAGCAACTAGATCATCCAAATAAGTCTCAACAATATGCTTAATATCATGGAAGGAAAATGACATAGCTTACTAGAAAGTAGCTCCAAGATTTTTAAGGCCAAGTGGCATTTTCTGATATGAAAAAGTACCATAATGACATATACATGCGGTTTTGTGTTGATCCTCGAGACAAATCTAAATCTAGCTATAGCCCGAGAATCCATCCATGAAGGATAAGATCTTTCTTCCTGCCCACTCATCTGTAATTTGGTCTATGAACGGTGTGGGGAAATTGTCCTTTGGACAAGCCTTTTTCAAATCCTGAAAATCCTTGCATATACATATTGTTCCCATTCAGTAAGGGGAATGGGGTAGATGAAACCAACCTTGAGTAAGTTATCCACCTTTGCTTTCATTGTTGTCGCCTTCCTAGGATTAACAGGTTGCAAATTTTTCCAAACAGGTTTTGCATTTTCATACATTTTAATCTCATGTTCAACAATTCAAGGGTCTATGCCTGACATCTCTCCGTATGTCCAAGAAAAAACATTGTGTAACTCCTTAAAAAGGTCTATATAAACACATATTTCGTCTGAAGAATAGTTTGCACCAATAAAAAAATTTCTCCGTGACATCGGGATTTTTGGAGATATTAATCGGAATGGTTTTCGAAATTTTCACCATGTTGCCTTCAGTGTATACACCATGTGTTTCCAAGAGGTTCACCAATCGATCGCCATCTCCAACTATGGTCAATCATAACTCTACAATCTCTACCCTTCTAAGCTCTGGGAGGAAATACAATCGATGGTGCATATATTCCCAAGGTGTTTCAAGTTGAGTCATTGCTTCAAGAATGGCAAGATTGTGTCTAAACAATCTAGATAGTTGGAAGAGTTCATGGAAAAAATGGGCTCGGTAAGATGATCTATCTCCTATGTCCAGGAAGGAGTAGGATCGGGGTCTGCAGTGGCACTTTGTATTTCTTGATAAGCTATTTCAGTTGCAGACAATGGCATAGCCATTCTAACGTGCTCGAGCCCTTCCACCGAGTCAAATAGATAGGGTAAAATCCATGGGTCCTCGAAATAATTTGTTCGAAAAGAAAATGCTTGGGACATAACAACCAAAGACATTGATTGCATAGAGCAAGCCAAAAATGAGTTAATATATGAGATTGGTGTTGCAAAATTAAAATTTCCCATTAAAGATGGATACATTTTTATGCCTATACTCTCAATGATTGTATGAGGGTTACCAACTAACAGGACGATAGATCCCATGGAAGTAGTTGGATCAGTGCGAGTAAACGACATTTAATCGATCGTGATAATATTCCCTTCACGGGGGAAACATAGAACTCGAAAAACTGAGGATACAATAACCATCATCAGATAGGTCTAAGTACATCCTAGCAAGAGGTTGTAGTTGAGCGGAGCGTTGACCACTTCTACTTTTACAAATACAGTTTTTCCTCCCAACTGGACAGGAAAGGAGGAAATAATCCCATGTAGTCGAAAGGATTGCCCATTAAATGTTGTAAGTAACGTAGGAGATGTGGCTAGCTTAGGTGAGTTGATGGCTCACCAACATGACAAATACATAACGCATGTTGAAGTGCTTTCATCCACGGTTGTCTGAAAAATCATCTTCGTGCAATACACTACTTGAATATGGAAATCAACGTGATAGGGAAGGTGAGTCTTGAAATTAGCATTGTCAAACTTAATTATCTGAGAGCTAGTATAATCCATAGCCCCTATAACAAACAACAATGCGCTCCATTGTGAAGGGAAACTTCAGATCACTTTAAGAGCTAACATCGCACATGGAGTTTGGGCCAAATTTTCAACAATTGAATAATTCAGAGTGGCCCTAAAACTGGGGTTGTGTGAAGATCGCTTAAACACACCCTTAGGTATGCACGATATTGTGTCTCCCACAAGCTTCTCTATATGAAGAGATTTATGTGAGTCATGGGATTCCTTTCCTCTAGACATAGACTCAGGGTTACCATAATCACAAGCCCTAGTCAACACGAAAACATCTGATCCCACCACATAAACATTTGAGGAACTTCCATCATGCGAGGGAGCACCCTAGTTGCCCCCTCATGCATTTCTAGTATGAGCGAAAGAGCCCTGAGTCATATTTTTACCATGTGGAAACAAATTACTCAACAAAACATGTTGTTGTTGTACTAACCGTTGACTTCTTCCATCTTGGGGAATTGATGCGTAAGGTGGTCCACCTTGCAAAGCTTACAAGAAAAATTAACCTATTTATTTTCCTTTTTGGCCCCACCAACATTGTTGTTGGGTTTATTAGCATTACTATTATTATTCCCACTTACTTTCTTACCCTTACCCTTCTTTTTACCTCTGGGTTGTTGGGGACCATTTAGATTTGTCGTTTACACAACATGTACATTCGACATTTTGGAGAGTGGGAACAGTCGACGTCGAAGCTTGACCGGTCGCAGTTTGATGGATATTCATCCACTTCATCTGGTTAGAAACCAGATCTGCGACAACGTTACCAATGGAACCAATGATGCCATTGACATGTGGTCCAAACTTGGGTTTTAGAGGTTCAGTACTTGACCTCAGTGCGTTGGGAAAATTTTTGTACAGGATCCTAGATTGAGAGTATATCAAATCTAGTTATTGGACCCTAAATATTGCTTTCTCCTTAGTAGTCACCCTCGAAGTACCCTCAAAGTAGAGACGTCCTTGGAGATATAAGGTAGCAAGGGATTTAAAAACCACTCAAAGACTAACTCTGGAGTAATCATGGCCTTAATCATCCTCTTCCATCTCCACCACTCTTGAATGTGGTCAAAGATGCACATCGCTTTGTCTTGCCTAAGTGTCGACCATAAATCTATGACGAAATCATATCGCATTGGAAGCTAGAAGTGGTTGAGAAAAACTATCGCAATATCATGGAAATTGCAAAAAGACGACCCTTCTAATTCAATGTACCACTTCGCAAAAACTCTCGTGAGAGTGTGTTGAAAAAGTCACAATCGAATGAAATCATCATTCAATAAGTTCGAAGAACACCATAGGTGAAAAATTGTGACGTGATCACCCAAATCCTTGCCAGATTTCCCTTTGAACTTTGGAATATACGAAGGTAGTTTGGTTGGGACCGAGGGCCAATTCAGATCGTGACACACCATGTCATTCATCAGTTGCAACAAGTTTGGAAAATTCAAAATTACTAGAACGGGAAGCCTAGGTTGTGGCATCGAACTCTGCATTTTGAGGTTGGAGGCTCTGGTTTGGTTGGAAATAAAAAAATAATGTCCTGGGTTGTGATTGGCACTAGGTTTCTAGGAAGAGCTTACAAACTGGGCAAGGTTCTAATAAAGGCCATGATGCCCCTGACAATAGGGAGGAAAACCTCCACTCATTGGGTTTCCATAATACTGGAAAGGTTTTCCCCCTGTCGACATCCCTTTCAAGGAAAAATCCCCTTGCATGGGATTCCATTGGCCTTGGAAAGGGTTTCCCCCTGACGACACCCTAGATGAATGGAAAACATTACTCTAAAAACCACTAAACAACGTAAAAGGGCTAGAACTTATAGGCAAGTTAGACGATTGGAATCCTCTGCTCATCGGATCGCTCCATCCAACAAAAGGATTAGGCCTAGAAATGAGCCTGGAAGATGGAAAAGATCCACTTCAACATCCGGGTGTGATGGAGGTATATTCCCCCACCCCAAGGGAAACCTAGCAGGGGAGTTGAAGAACTCCCCGCACCAAAACTAGGGTTTTGAATGATAGGGTTGGAACTAGGCAGAACGTATTGCATGCCTATAGATGACATCCCAAACAAAAATGCATTTGAAACTAAAGATGTAAACAACACAATACTCATGCCCGAAGTGGGCCCAATCAACAACGGAACTGAACTACTAATCATCCCAAACCCTAAATTCCACAAGATATATCTTTGAAAATTTAATGAATTGGATCCTTAAATTTGTACCACCTGTTATTTTCAATCTTTCCTCAGTATCCTAAAAATTTGGTTGTATTGAACTACCCAAAAATTTTTTTATAGAAAAAATCCCAAGATGACTCGTTTACAACTAATTTCAGGATGAGTAAAAAACTTATCTTCCATGGGCTATATCTTGAGAAGTATAATGAACCAAAACTTCAAAGTTTTACCCGAAGTACTTGGATATGTCTCCCGAGTAAGCTCCAAATTTTCTTGTCTTAAGCATCCTAGAAAATTTTTATAGCGAATATGCCAAGATGACTTGTTTGAAGAAGCAAAACCCTAGGATCGATGCTTTGAAACCAAATGTTATGAACCAACTCCTTGAGAATGATATATATATACCAGAAAAAGGGTATTGTTGTAACATTATATTACTAAGATCAATTTTCTTTTTTTAAATGATAGTAAAATATCTTGCAAAGGGTTTTTATATACACCAAAAGATAGTAGGGAATTATTTTAAAATTTTGATCAGGGATTTCGACTTCAATTTTGAGCAAGATGATCTACGGCTAGAATTTGGCAGCCCTTTAAATTGATTATTGATATTATTTCACATTTGAAATGGAGGGAAGTTAAAATGCATATTATGAAGGTAAATTCAACATACAAGATTGGACCATTCATATAGATCCAAGATCAATGACCATAATGTATTTCGGTTGACAAAGGTGTACAGAGCTTAGAACGGGTCGAGGGGGATAAATTCTAAACCACAATATCAAAGGGTGATAATGTGTCACAACCTCGTTCATTTTGTTACCCAATGGTGGTATTATGAAACCACTTTAGCTCACCATCGAAATGCACAAATGGATGACAAGTGGCACGGTGATGTAAGAACAATACATGTGAGTGGAATATGATGTTAGCAAAAATGGTCTCTAGTTGTATTTCTACCAAATAATTTTTTTGGTGTGGATGTAATCCAAAGGATTTAAAAAAAAAACCAAGTATCCCCGAACAAAATGCGGTAAAAGCACATGGTAAGCACTAGTATGAGGGCATGCGACTCCAGTAAAAGCAGTGAAATTCTTCTTCGACAAATAGTCTAGGTACTATTCATATTTCCTTATTTCAAATATGTTCTTATTATTAAAAAGAAGGATAGATGGAGAAAGATAGTCAGTCTAGTCAACCCTTAGTCTCAATTGAAAAAGCCATAATCAACCATGATTGTGAAATTTTTGAAACTGTTCTGTCACAATTTGATCCTTGTGAGTTAAGAAAGTATGCTTGTGAAAGATTTAGGGTTTTGCATGATTATTTACATATCTGGGAGTTGAACTTGGGTAAATTCATAATTCCCCAAACCTATTATTTTCCCGAATTTGTCTCTTGGTCTGCAAAGAACTATCTTCCTGAGAAAAGGGCTATGGTATATGAAAATGGGTCCATCCTATTCTATATCAATGCTGAATATATTACAAAAATGTTGTCTCCTCCCCAAATCCTTGAAGGTCAAACCCTACATGAAGATAACATATTTTTCAATTGTAGTGCTTTAATTTTAGGTGAAAAGGTCACATTATTACAATCGTATATGGATAAGGATGTTGTTATTCCCAACACTCCTCCTCCATATAAGTCCAAAATTTTCCCTGGATTTCCAGACAAGCCGTAACAATGATGTTTTTTATTCTAGGGTATGATCATGATAGAACTGTAGATGAAGTTGTATTAGGGTTTATGTCAACCATTTGTCCTCCATTTGAGAGTTACCTTACCAAATTTAATTATGCTAAATTATTTGCCGATATCATTCACTACCATTTGACACAATTTCATGCAAACGTATATTTTTAGTATCAATCTTATCTTGTATACCTGATTCTATATTTTCAAGCCTCTCATTTTCAGAATATTCAGCTAAAAATATATGATGAACTTGGTAATCCTTGACCAGTCATAGAATGGACATCATTGGTCAAGAAGCAAACATAAAATAAAGGTTTTACTAATTTTTTTAATCAATTTATGTCTGTTGCATTTACTATTTTACATGTTAGTTCACCACCAAGGATATTTTCAGAAGTCAAAAGGCTTTTGCAGTTAAGTCTTGGCACCAAAGTTGGAGATTGGGGTTTGTGTGAAAATCATTCAATCATAAGGATACACGGTTCATAATTGCAATATTGTATGTTATCAATGCTTTTGACACCTAGGATATTTGCCTTAGAATACATAAGACAAAGGATTGATTCAGATTATATAAATTTTGTTTTCGAGAAACATCAAGTCACATTCATTTTAAAAAAGGAATTTGGTCCTTTTATGGTGATCACAAGAACAACTCAAGGAATAGTTGAAAAATGTTTTTGGATTTGAATTTTCAGCTAGGAGAAGAATGGAATTATGATCCTTATCAAATAATCTCAAATAAAAGGTTGCAATTTGGATGTGCACCTTATACTCATCATTCAAAGCCATAACTGGAGAAACTTGCAAATCAAGATATTTGGGAGCATGTACAACACTTATTACGGGGAGGTGAACCATCATTATTACAAAATCAAGTTCCAATTCTTCAAATCGATAATCATGTCCAGAATGGACAAACAATTCAATAATCAACAATTGAGACACCACAACAATAGTAGAAAATCAATAAAATAATACATTCATAGTCATCACAAACTATCTCTCATATGGAGGAAGATGAAGAACAAAGTAAAAGAGAGAAGATAGAGGATCAATCACAAGAAAAAGGTAAATTAGCACAAATTCAAGGGCAGACCCCTATGAGAGAGCTTGCATTTCATGTAGAGCATATCCCTTCAAATGTTATAGAAAGTTCAAATTCCTAAGAAGGACAAGAAAACACTATAGATTCATGACAACAAAATCAAAACACATTTTTTTTCTTAGTTTATGGAAATAAAGAATCAAAATATCAACATAATGAGAGAGATTTATCCTCAAATTTCGAAGCAGGGATATTCTCAAACAAAATTGCCATCGGCCTTAGATTTTAAAGAAGGTATTTGAATATGGCCATACTAGACCTAAATTTCAAACATTAAAAAAAAACTTAGGATTATAAAGCCACCAAGTTCAAATTGAAATTAGATGAAATAATTATGGTGGATAAAATGGAGTTGCACAGAGAAACATGTGAGATGGTGTTTACAGACTTGTTACAGATCCCGGTATGGGAAGAATTCAAACAATGGCTAGTATGATTGAGAAGCAATGGAAGCATGAGAAGGTAGCCACCAGAAGAAAACAAACAAAGATAAATGAATTAGAGCAATGTATAATATAATTGGGTGTAGATCCTCATGATGTAAAATATGTACAAGCTTTGATTAAAAAAAAAAACACCGAAATTCAAGTGTTGAAAAAGAAGCTTAATATGCTTGACATTGATCATGTATAGACACCATAAATTCAACCAATACAACAAGAAAAAGATCAGTTACTGCAACAAATGGTTCAGGTGAACAAATAGCTTGATTCATATCAACAACAAATTGAAACTTTGTAAAAGGAGAAAAATGAACTTAAGTGTTTAAAGCCTTCATCAATTCTATCATCTACATCAATAGATCCTTAAGAAGAATTGACAAAGACATTATATGATTTAATATTAAGGAAATAAAAGTCGAGGATATGAGAAGAATGATTACTAGTAAAAATGATGAAATTGATATTTTCAAAGATCAATTGAAAGAAAAAGATGAAATCATTGCTAAATATCATAAATTCAAAGCAAAGTTGTAGAAGGATTATGAGCAAGCTCAAGGTAAGCTAACTGGTAAACCATATTTAATTGGAGCAAGACATATCCTTTGGGATCATATCATCTAAGAGATAACTAAATTATGGAATTCTTTCACATTGGTGGCTAATTAGTTTACCTTGGCTTCACAAACCCAACATAATATAAATAAAATCCTAGAAGAGCTAAGTGATAAACCACAAGTGGTCAACAATGCTATATAATTTTTTACCTTTGAGATTTGGAATGAGTCAAAGGCTTTGGGTTTCAATGATCATACTTCACTAATTATGGGTGCTACAAAGGTATTAACGCTCAAAATAAATGTAATTCAATTCAAAGAAGTACTTAAACCTTTATGAAAACATACAGGAAATTAGTCGAAATGGGACTACCTCCATGTTGGGACAAAATGGAAATTTTATTCAGCAAGAAGCATATAAATATATGTTAATAAAAGCAAGGGATGATATAACTAAATCTCAAGATATGGATGGAGTTTTGAAAGGTCAAACTATTGTTGATAAGTTAATACAAAGCTTGATATAGCTTCTAGAAAAATGGTTAATTACAATTGTCCTGTAGGTAATCATTAGATGACTATAGCTAGATTGATTGTGCAGAACTAGTTGTCAGACAACTATGATAGAGTAGTGCAAGGTGAATATGAGGATGTACATCTAGCAAAATTTACAATAATGACTCTTAAATTTATGAAGAATATAGGAACCAATTTTTTTGGGGGGAATTCATGCCTTAAGAATTGCAAGAACAACTAATGTCGTTAATGAAATATTTTGTATAAAGGAAAACAAGAGCTCAAGAACAAGGGATCAACAATTGTTTGAAGGAGGGTGTGACTATCCCTCAAAGAAAGAAAGATCAAGGCTAAAGCTTCTTAGGATTTGTAAAGAACAATTATGAATTGTATTTATCAGTCTTGGTGATTCACTTTTTAATATGTATCAGTATGTAAACTCTTTATGTTACCGTGTCTTCTTACGTATACACACAACTTTTTTAGTATATTTATTTGATGTCTAAGCTATATAAATAAAGTTTTGAAGGTAGCAATTTGGTACTACTTCCCATGCTAAATATGTCTTCATTGATTCGATGGATGTATAAGATTTTGTGAATGATATTGTTAGTATTTGACATGACCTATTATTATCTTTAGAATCATTATAGTTATGCTTGTGTTTCTGCTCAAATACATCTTGGGTTGCTACTAAGTCCTCTTTGCTCAATACACATTCTTTCTTAACAAGAATTGGAGATTTATTTGCCCAAAATACCTTCATCTTGTTTATTTGTATTCTCCTTATAATTCTCTTTGCTATCATCTCTTATTTTTCAAACTATTTGATGCATTGAAAATAGTGCCTATGAGTTTGAGTTTATAGCCCTTTTTGTTCTTAAATTCTCCCAAGAGTTTGGCTAGAAAATAATTTAATTTGAAGTGAGGAATTCTAAGCTTTATTGAAAATCTTTCATTGAAGAAGTAAATTCAAATTTTTGAGTGAAATATAGGTTCCTTGGCATAGTTCCCTAACCATGAACATCTCGAGGGACAATAGGTACAATTATAATGAAATGGTACAATGAAGGGTTCTAGCCTACATACAAATATAACACTAGAAATGTAATAATTCAATATCTAGGGCTTAATAAGGGGTTTATACTTAACATGTGGCTTTCCCTAGGGCTTAAATACTAGAAGAACCTGATTTCGGTTGAGTTCATCAAGATATTGAAGTTGTTGATGATGCCACACCCCCAACCATACACCATTGGTTGGTTGAGACAAGGACGAGACATTTGCATCATCCAATAATGTTGTCTATCCTACAATATCAAGCCCTTCAAAGACGAGGTATTGTGTGATGTTTACCCATTCAAGACTTGTGATGTTCTTTTAGGCCAACCTTATATGTGGAAACATTATGTTGTTTATGAGTTCTGACCCTGTAGTATCATTATTTATTTGGGAGATCAACCCTACAGGGTACCAAAGGTAGTTCCAACTACTACAATTTTCATTGATCTTGACAAAACAGTGGCGAAAGGTAATCTCGTAGATTGCAAAGTTTGTCCTCTTCATGGTTCGGTCCAAAGGTGATCGAAAGGTCACTACGACCACCACAAATTCAACACAAGGTTTCTCTACACAAGATAAGTAGGTGGACAAGATTACAGAGGAGTACATAGACTTCTTTGATTACAGAACCTTGGATAAAACTATTGTCAAGAATCGATACCTGATCCCGTAAATTAATGATCTTCTTGATCAAATTAAGATTCTTGATACCTGATCCCCTAAATCAATGATCTTCTTGATCAAATTAAGGGTTCCAAGTTCTCTAATAAGATTGATTTGAAGTCAGGCTATCACTAGGTTCCTATAGAACCAATTGATGTATGGAAGACAACCTTCAAATTTAAAGAGGGTCTGTTTAAGTGGTTGGTCATGCCTTTTGGCTTGACTAATACTCTGGTGACAATCATGAGGATGATGTATGATATATTGCAGTAATTCACAAACTCTTTTGTGGTTGTCTATTTTTATGACATCCTCATCTTTAGTCAGACCTGGGTAGAGCACTTGCAGCAAATTCAACAAGTCCTGAGCACCTTGCAGAAACACAAGTTTTACGCCAATCTAGAGAAATGCTTATTCGACATGCAAAGAATCCAATACTTAGGATACATCATGGATGAACATGGGGTGCATTTGGACCCAACCAAGATCCAATTCATTCGATATTTCCCAACCTTGACGACTCTGACAGAGCTCCGTAGCTATTTGGGCCTTGCCAACTTCTACCACAAGTTCATGTTGGGTTTCTCTCATATCGCTTGGCCCTTATATCAAGTGACCAAAGGGGGAGATAAAGCTAAGCTTGCATGGTTTGAATCACAATAGAAAGCATTCTAAGATCTAAAACACCACCTCTATTTTGCACCAGTCCTCACATTACCAAACCTGCAACAACCATTTGAGATTGAGACAGATGCCTCTAACTATGTGATCAATGTTGTCCTCACTCAATGGGGACATTTGATAGACTATCATAGAGAATCACTATCTTATGTTCCTTGTAGATATCCCACCTGTGACAGGGAGATGTACTCCATTTTCCAGGCATGCCAACAATGGAAGCATTATATTCTAGGCAAGGAAACGATCATCCATACTGATCACAAGCCTTTGCAATTCATGCAGACACAAGGAAAGCTACATAATGACCACCATCATAAATTGTCCACATACCTTCAACAATTCCACTTGAACATTGTGTACAATGAGGGCAGTGCCAACCATGTTGCAGATTGCCTCAATTGGCCCCCAGTTGTGGCACTCACCAAAATTCTTAAATCGTGTGGGCACGAGACCTCCAAGTGGCCACGATTATACAACAATGAATCTGACTTTGCTACTAATTACGAGACATTGAGTGTTGGCAAACAAGTTTTGGATTACCACCTCTAAGATGCGCTCTTGTGCTTTCTAGGCCATCTTCGTGTTACTTCAAGCGAATGTGCAAAACTAATTTGGGAGGCACATTATAGTCGGGTGGCAGGGCACTTCGATGTGGACAAGAAAATAACAATACTTAAGAAGCATTTATACTGCCTGAAGTTTCAATAGGATGTAAACCGATATATCAGGTCATGCACTGCCCATGCCATTGTTAAGTCATCCATCAAGAAGCAAGGGTTGTACACTCCTTTTCCTGCCCCAGACAAGCCTTGGGAGTCTATCTCCATGGATTGCATGTCAGGTTTTTCTTCCACCAAAAATGGCCACGATTGTGTTTTTGTGGTTGTCGATCAACTCTCTAAGATGGCCATTTTGATGCCATGTAAAAAGAGTATCACAACCAAGGCCACTGCAAGGATCTTCTTGGAGCAAGTTTGAGTTCATTTCGAGCTAACATGGATTAGTATTTCAGATAGGAACAACATGTTCCTCAGTAATTTTTGGTCTAGCTTATGGTCATTAATGGACACCATGATGACCAAATTAACTACCTTTCATCCCCAAACTGATGGAAAAATGTATGTGGTCAACATAATGATTGTGCATGTCTTGCACACGTACAAATCCAAGCTTCCACATACATGTGATCAGAGCCTTCCATATGTTCAACATTGCTATAATAGAGCCCTATAGAGCTCCATTGACCACAACCCTTTTTCAGGAGTGCTTGGGGTTCCGACCATTGGCCCCCATTGATGTAGCTCTATCCATTCAATATTACCTGATAGAGTCCTCCCATGCTCATACTTAGGCAGACAGAGTAGCCAAATTTGTTGAATGGATCCAACACCTCCAACAACAAGTTCATGGTATCTTTGAGAAGGCCAATGCCAAGTGTAAGCAATGACATGACTAGCATCAGGTTCCCCACAAGTTTCAGGTTGGTGACAAGGTGTGGTTGCATTTGAAAAAATATCACCTTACAATTCCCCACATGAAGCTCAAACCACTTCGATACGAGCCTTACACCATCACAAAGGTTGTGGGAAACAATGCTTTCAAATTGAGTATTCCTCATTTCCTTGGATTACACCTACTATTTAATGTGGACATGCTTCAACCATATTTCCCACCTCTGTTGGACACCTCGGAGGTGGCTGAGTAATTGCCCCCTACATAACTCAATCCTAACTACATTGTGCGAGCTCCAGTGAATCAGATCATAGACACCAGGATGAAGGGCACTCACCGAAAAAACATACAACTCTATAGGGTTGTCAAAGCAGTGCAACTGCTTTCAGAGGGCAAGTAGCTCATCAAGGTTTAGATTCAACAAAATTTTCCTCATCTTCTGAGGGAACTTGAAGCAATGGGGACCATTTCTTCCTAAGAGGCGATGACCGATATAAGTGGATATTGGTGGCCACCCACCTCTTCCACTAACTCATCATGGTTCTCCATCTTAGTCATTTTGTTTTATGATTTTCAGGTCCTAAACTTCTAGGGTTGTTTTGAGGCCCTAAACTATATTTTTTGGACATTTGGGGGCTTAGTCTCGCCATGTCATGCCTAGGCCTTGCTAATAATTGTACTTCTCGATTAGATCTGTCCAACAAGATATTAAAAGCCCCAAACGAAGATTGTATGCAAAAGTTGTGCCCCTCGGGAAGTTGACACATCAACTAACCACCTCAATGCTCACAAACCTTTTGGTGCTTCATCTCCTAGGGTTAGGGTTTTGTACCTTTAGGGTTTTTGCTTTATGTTAAAAGGCCATTCTTGTGGCCCATTGTATCATATTTTTTTGAATAAGCGTAGTTGACATCTCCTTCTCTTCAGAGATAAGCTACCACCATTCTAGCTAGTTTGTGTTATACAATATTCTACTATTTTATTCATCAATAGAAGTTGGCTTTCACTATATTGTTGTACTCTCCGGTATATTTTTGTGTGTGTTTAATTTTGTTCTCAATGTAATCCAGATCATTTGGGGCTTATATGTTGGACAAACCGACCCTTATAACTAATATGAAATAGGGGGGAAGGAGAATTTATAGTCATAGGGGCTATTTCAAGATGGAGTGGGTTAATGAGTGGGAAAATTCAACCTTTCCGATGAGTTCGTTTTTTACTGGCAAGGTTAAGTTCTTCCATGCTTTGATTTTTTGTAAATTCTGACAATCTAGGCCATCTTATAATAGGACAAAACTTCTAAGGGCAAAGTTCTATGGTTGAAATTCCCATCAATCAAGCAAGATTATGACTTTCAATAAAATTCCTATAGAATTTTAACGAGAATTTACACCAAAAGGAGGTAAGTTAGTCCACATATTAACTCAATCATTCAAGAATCTATAAGATATAGATATCAAACTGTTATCATTTACACACAAGCACACATGCCACAACGAGTAAAGAAAGGAAGACCAAATAAACATGCATAATCAACCTACAAAATTACAAATAACAAGAAATGTTCTAACAAACTTCATATTTTTTAGTTGTGCCTTCCTTAATAGTTATATGTTGTTTAATGTGTAACATTCAATGACCCACAAGTCCTCCAAAGATGTCAACATTTCCAAACGTAACAAGTCATTTATCCTTATCATTGATCTTCATTTACTGAATCTTTACAATGATTTCAAATATTTTTATTTTTCAAATAAGTTTAACTACATCATCAACATTTTTGGGTCCTTAATAACCCTAAATACATTTGGGCATTCTTTTAAGAGGGTCCACTTGGTCAAACCCTCCTTAACCCTTCTTCAATTCGGCATGTGTTGTGCATCATAGATTTTTCGTACCATATTGCCCTTGTCACCCACGCCATGAAGATTAAAGAGAGATTATTTCTAGAAGTACCCAGGGTAAACCTATGGACATTACCTACATATGGGTTCATACAAAAAAGACATATTGTTCAATGGCTAATTGAACGCTCACCTATGCCCCTAGGGGGTTGCCAAATCTATTTAAGTCACCTCTTAGGTCTTTGTTAAAGGTCCCAAATTGTACTCTCTTACATAAATTTACTCTATCAACTTAACATCAAATTTGTGATCTAGCTTCCTTGTTATCACCTTTCATGCTCTTTGACTACCTAGATTAGTTTTTTTCTTCAACCCTCTAGTAGTTGGAGGCTTCCTCGACATATTCTCCTCTTCATTGGCTTAGTTATGCTTATTGGATTTGTTGGTTTATCTAGAATTCCCTTTGCTTCATCTCATCCCCACACTTTGGTCTTCCATCACCACCTCGTGGGAGTTTCCAACACAAATTTTGAGTGAGGAGGGTTTTATATTTTGCATGTGGTTGATTGGTTGTGAATGTCATTTATTTACATATTAGATAATATATCCATATCTATTTTGTAGGGGGGTCGTGACATAACCAAATACGTTAAGTAGATTCTCTTCCCTCTTTTGCCTGCTTGTTGCATGTTCTTTTCCTTGGTCCAAGTGTTTTTTCATTTGCCTTTTTGTTTACTTTATAACATAGTTAATAACTGTAGTTCAATTAGGGCAATCACTAAATTGTAGGATCCTTCTCTTGTTTACTTGCTCACCACAAGTAAAGGCCTAATTGATTTAATGCTCCTCGTTCACTATTTGCATTGAATTGGAAAGTGAGGTTAACTAGGTTGTGTGTGTGTGTGTGTGTCTCACACACATAGAGAGAGACACTCCAATTATTCTACTTTTTTGCAAGTAGTTTGCACACCAAGAGTTTAAAGGATAATAAACCCTAGTTTAGCTCTCTTTGTGTTTGTTACCCTATTGCTACATTTTCTTGTCACTGTTAAAACCCAAGAGAATTCAAGATTAAGCATAAACACCTATTAACACCAAGACAAGTCAACACTATGAATAATCACCTACAACCCCATGCCTCATATAATAAAATTTTAACCTAATTAACCTTGTGACCTATTTCCCTCTTCCTTTCACCTCCCATCCTTTCCTTCATTTTTTGTTTCTCCTATAAATGGGATGACAACTCCACTTCAATTCCAAGCACTCAAGTTTGGTCCATCTTCCTTGTGCTAGCACAATGCCTCATTCTTACCATCATACTACAAGGACATGAGTGAAGGAAACTTTATAGTCATAGAAGTTATTTCAATATTGTCTCTCACACACATACCACACCTTGGAGGGAGGGGAATGGCGAGCAAGTAAGCATAATCACCCAACATCAGATCAATCATTATGTTCACAAGGGAGGTATTATCTCTATGCCCACCCTAATTGGCATAAGAATCATGGTATATTAGGGATTGTGTGTTGTGCAAACCATTTCTAACAACTAGTGCATGACAAGAGATTTTATAGTTGTAGAGGCTATTTCAAGATGGAGTGAGTAAATAAGTGGACAAACTT
>ML802568.1:6211-19763 GCA_009831015.1 Picea engelmannii | reverse complement strand
CCTATTTTTATACAGGCCTATATGATGACGAAGACATTGCTGTTTCTCCTGTTTTCAGTACTATATTCCAAGACTGCATTGGGAGACCATGGGAAATGTAAATCATGGCTTGTTCAGTCCATTCCCACTGATATGCCAGAGCTTTCTCGGGTACCTGGAGTCCTGTCCTCTGGTTAGTATTATTGCCAAGTAGGATTTCAAATTTTGGAAAAGTTTGAAGCATTATGCTGCAGAGTTTTGGTTTATTGATTATTGAATGATCTGCCTGCAGGCGATGTCTTGCAATGGCTTGCTGGGAACTCTAGTAGCAAATTGGACATAATAGCACAGTATTGGCAGCTATTGGCCCAGCCTCAGAACCCCAAGTCTGGTGACTATGGTTACTCTGCAGCCGACTTGGAAAGATTTGGGGCGCCAGTTGGAGAAGCAGTGTTCAAATCGCTAGAGAATGCAGCGGACAGGAATGTTTCAATAAGGTATATTCTGATTGACAATTTTTATCTTTGTGTTTGATACTTCCATCACCTATAAATGGAGATGAAAATTGAAGACTTACATGCCCTTCATCCTTAGCTGTCATAGAAGGGTTCAACTTGCAGAAGTTTTCATTTATACTTTATGTTTAGACGCGCAAATGTCGGGTTACCTTATTAGAAGGATTTCTGCAGGCCGAAGGTATAGATACAAATAATCTATTATTCGTCTCTGTGTGTATTGTGAATAATCCATATGCAGAACAATTGTGAGACAGAGATGGTTTGCAAGGCAGTATTTGCACTAAAAGCTCTGCCAATCGGGAATCTGGCTTTGGGGTGCAAGTCCAGGGTGTGTATTGTGAATAATCCATATGCATAACAATTGTGAGACAGAGAGCAAGGCAGTATTTGCACTAAAAACTCTGCCAATCGGGAATCTGGCTTTGGGGTGCAAGTCCAGGGTGATGTGATGGCATCTTTCTTGACTTACTCATGCTGTGAGCGATTTAGGTGTCATGCCTTGTGTACTGTCTTTAGCTTTAGGTTGTTATCTATGAGGTGTTGCCAACTATCCTATTATAATGGCATATCTCTATTTAGGGAGTTCACTCCACATTAATACTCCCATTCTAGTTGCTATCTGGTGCGATGAATGGAATCTGTATTTACCATTGATTGGGATATGTTCTCTACATTTTTTATGATGGGCCAACATGTTTTAGCTGTGCTAGAAATTTAGTCATTACACTGAAAAATCTCATGTATGAGGAAATTCACAATAGATCACTAGACCACACTCTGCTGTCATAGTAGTTTTATGTAGTGTAGCAAACAATGGCATTGGCAAAAAATTGCCAAGGGTCTTGACCTCAGGACATTGGAAACATCAAGGAAAAAATTGGCAAAAACCAGCAAACTGTGACCAGCATTGAAAAATATAAAATAAATTCATTTTTTTCAAAATTTCAAAATGCAAACTAACAACAACATCAATGAATTGTATTTACTATTGCCACATAATTACAAAAAAAACATAATTACAAAAAAGACATTGATATATAAGAAGCATAATATGCCAAATGATACATCAAACATTAATTGTCGATATTGATATCTGTCCACTCAAGAATTAAAATTGAATACACAATACAACATTTAATAAATGTATCTCATCATCATGAGTCATCTACAATGATCAATCTTGCAGCTAACTATCAAATCCACCTGCCTCTTTTATGAGCATAGGTAATGGCTCGTCCTCTAGAAGAAGAAGGTCTTGTCGCTAGAGTTGGAAGGCTACTGGTGGATGTTATAGTTTGTGTACAAGGTGGTGCTGAGGCTGGCATATCAGCCACATAAGCCTCCTCACTCTCAATCTACTCCTCCTCTCCCTCTAATGGCACTAGGTCATCCTCCCTTGTCTCCTACCCCTCCTCATCTAACCACTTAGGTGCCTCCCACCCCGGGATTCTAGCAAGGTGGTATTTCAAGTGGCTAATCCCTCCTGTCATATCCTTCGACATGTTGGCAAGATGATGTTCAAACCTATGGAAAATATATAAAAATAAATGAATGCAAAAGAATGTTGGGAAAAAAAATTCAGTCCTAGAAAAATATCATTCAATCTCCCATGAAAAATTGACAATAAGAGGTGTTACCACACAATCTAGCACCTGAGTGTAAAGCCTTCATAAGGCAAAAGACTCGTGGAACATCGGAAGATGTCACCACTGTCACCTAGGCAACAACTCCCTTCTCTTTAGTGAAGGAATAAATCCCACATGGTCCTATAGAACTAACAAGGAAGGCCATCTATACCCGGTGACTTGCCATTCTGCATGGAAGACAAAGCAACATAAAGCTTCTCCCTTGAAAAATCTTTGTCCAACCTATCTCGATCACTACTAGAAACCTTGCGGGGGACAACCCTGCAACAAGCATCTCGATTCTTTAGTAGCCACTGTTATCCACCAGTTTGCACAAGCTGGATTTCTGAAGAGCCGCCAAAGAATAGGCAAGCAATGCTCATATATGCAGATTTCAGTGATTCAGCAGGCCTTAAAAGGGCCATTTTTTCCCGCATTTCCACCATTGTAATAAATGTCCTAAGTATGAGATATTGTAAAAGGCTATTGGCCACCCTTGATCTAGGAGTGGGCACATACTTCAAAGTGTTTTTTTCTACTTGTTAATTATTTTTTGTGCTTGCCTTAGTGAGCGATTAAATAATTTCTAAGTTTTTTCACTCATAAAAGACTTGCTCCAAAGCTGGAGTATGTGTTGACAAGCAGGTCTTGGCATGGAAAATCCAATGTCTAGTGTCATAATGTATATAAGCTCATACTAGAACATAGTGTCTGAGTCATTTGGAAATTGCGGCTGAGTTTGATAGGTTTTTTTTAAGTTTTCAGTGAATTAATTAAATTCCCGCAAAAATGAAATTTATTAATTCTGAGTCAATAAATGTAAAAAATATGGCATCAAACATTGTCAGATGCCATATTTACAATCGTTTTCTAGTCCGGAGTATGATGTAAGCCCCTATTTCCCATCTTTCGAGACTAAAAAGTGATTATTATCACTAAAAAAATCAATATTACTCGAAAAATATGGAAAAAGGGGTAATTAATTAAATTCTCTAAATTTTAGGAGAACTGGGGAACATGTTTTAGACATGTTTTTTGTGTGTCCCTAGTTGACTAAAGGCTTAAGGTGAGTTAACTAGTGAGGAGGTCGACCTAATTGGATGACATGGAGTTGGGAGGAGTCTCCAACTAAGGAACTCGACTCCCATCCTAAGTGGCGCATTACCTAAACTCTAGCGCATCTCTTATGTGGCCCACGCCCCACTTAACTCACTCATCACTCATACTCTCTCCTAGTTCACTCACTCCTCACTCCTACTCTCTCCTAGTCCACTCACCATCACTCCCCTTCACCTACCTACGCTTCCACTTAACTATACACCATCTCCCCTTCACTCCTACACATCTCCTCCTCATCTCATGCACAACTACACTCATCCTCACACATACCTAAACCCTAAACCTAACCCTAAACGCATGCATCACTTGGGAATTATCACCTCCATTCCTATTTAAGAGAGGTTCGACCTCCTCATTTAGTTAGTTCAGTCTTGGGTGAAGAAGCTATTGTAACATTTTGCAAGCATTGGAATAAAAAGTCTTTGGAGCAATTTTGGTGTGGACTCATGTGTGGTGGCTTTTATCTAAATGCAAATAGTTTATGAGGTAACATGTATTGATTAATGTTTTGATTTTATGCTCAATTGTTAAAGCCTAATAGGTATGCTGTCATATAATTAGGTAAGAAATATCTAGGTTGATTTCTCTTATTGCCTTTATTTACTTCATAGACTCCTAAATGCATGTTCTATTTTATGTTAAATCTAACATGCTTTGTGAGCTATGTGTGTAGGGAAGGCCTTTAACAGTTGTGTGTAGGATTGAAGCATTTAATTACAGGTTCTTCAAGAAGGAGGATTGGCAAATGGTGGTTTCCATTGTCATCGTCCAAAGTTTATGAGATCAAGCGCTCTCTTGTCCATTACCAAGAGAACCCCACAGCCCAAAAGTTCCAGACTCAGACAAAAGCTCCATAAATTGATAAAATCTCTCTTCCTTACTTTTTCCTTCAATTGCATGCAAGTTAGAATAATTCAACATTTCATTTTCAAACATCTAAGCTTTGCATGTGTGATTTGCTAGATCTAGGCTAAAATTTGTCTTTGTTAAAGGTAGATCTAGACAAAGTTTAAAGCATTTTACTTGGTCTTTTTCATCTAAGTTTTAGATCAAAATTTTTGCTTAGTTTAATTCGTTGATCAAGCTGTTTAGAGGCTGTATGTTTGCTGTCCTAAAACAACAAACAATTTTTTTTAAAGAGAACCTAGTTTAGGATTGTTCAAACCCTTAAAAACCCTAAAAATTTCAGTTTTTTGCCTTAGAAAAATTTCTAAATTTTTTTGATAATTTTTTTATTTGTTTGAAGCTTCTTTCTATCATTTCTAACTTCATCTGTTGGCTGTTTTGTTGCAGAAAATACAGATCCAAGAGGAGATTTTGCCGTGTTGGGCGAAAATCAAGACTTTCAAGGACCCTGAGGGGTTGTAACTTTGTCAAAACGAAGTGTCTCTTTTCTATTCTTTCTTCTTGTACTCCTCTTAAAGATCCATCAATAAGGATCCCTCTTCTTCTAAAAGAGCTCAAAGCTCAAAGAGAACACTAAATTTCTCCATTGTAACAAGTAATAAAAGCGGACCTTTGTGCCCAGTTTCTTCATCTCCTTAGGGGAATTGGTGTTGTGGTTTGTCTTTTTTTCATAAAGTTGTACATGCTTAAATTTGATAATCAATTACACAAGTCAAGCAATATGAAACACACTACAACACTCTAACTTCATGCATGTTAAATTAATGCTTAGATTCTCATGCAATTTTCAGTTTCAAGTAGTTTTCCTTTTTCATTCAGTTTTGCAACAACATTGTCAAGCAATATCGTGTTGATCTATCTCTCAATATTTCAAAGCAGGGTATATAAATTCATGTGTTGCAATTCATCTCTTTCAAAGTGTTTGCACAAGTGCCTCAATATTTCAAAGCAAGGTGTATGATCCATCTTTTATTTTCATCAAAGTAATTGAACCTTGCTAGTATAATTAGGGCAATCTTCGAGTGGTACTATTCGTTTAAAACCACTACCCTGGGTGGAGTATGTCAAATCACTTGGCAACTCGCTTTGTTGGATCTGCGACACACCCAGTCGACAAGTTTTAGATTGGTGAATAATACATAAGGGGGCCAAACACTTTCACTAATTAATTACAAAATTAACCCTAATAAAATCTTCGATCTACACTGTCCACGACTCCCTTTGAGGCACTGGTTAAAACATATTTTCAATTTGTCTTATGTGAACAATTTTATTTATGCATGTTATCTAATCTCATTGATGCTCTTGATTATTGCAGTGGTTGTATCCTTTTTTATGTATAAATGTTTCAGGAGCAAATGTTCTTTATGATGATACATACTAAGTAGTGTGATCGAACTTTTATTTTCAGCAATAAACTCCTAGGCTAAAGTATTTTTCTGTCTTAGTTTAGAAAAAATCCTTAGTTTTCTTTTATAGGGACTACTCCCCTTGGCTTCACTAGGAGTTGGCCTAGACGGAGGAGTTGAGGATCAGGTGACAACACCTTGACTCAAGACTTGCCCCCAAGGACACACTATGTGGATTGAAGGTTTCTTCCACGTTACCCCAAGTGTGTATTAGGACGACAACATCCACCACCCCATCTATTAGAGCACAAGGAGCAAAAATATTTTGAAAATGAGACTGAACATACCTTTGACCTTGAAAGGGTCCTCTGCAAGAGAACGATTTTCCCTACGTAGACCAAGCACCTTGTCAGTAGCCACCTTCCTCTTGAGGAAGTTGAAATAGGATTTGGAGCCTTCATCTCACTCCTAAATCCATTGAAGATGAGAATGGACTTGAGCACCCTTGGCAATATCGTCCTCACCTCTACAAATGACCATCTCCAACTTCGTAGCCTCCTCTTGAAGAGTCACATTATGAAGATCCTCTTCAAAAAATATGTGAATCTCCTCAAGCCTAAGTTGTGTTGCCTGTAAAGTTTTTCTTGCTTACGAGCCATCATCTAGCCCCAATCTCTCATGAACTTAATAGTGCGACAAACTGCAACCTCCCACTAAAGGGTTCACCCTAAGCACCCATTGGCCTAACAGAGAGGTTCCGAACTCTTTGAATTAGGGTGCATAAATCCTTTCAATTCAATGAGACATGTTCAACTTGAACAATCAAGAAAGAGGCGAATCAACTGAGGGACCTACAAATCATAGCTTGAATTAGAAGGTTATCCAAACCTGTCACATCCATCAACACATCCACGAGGTGAATCTTGCTTGAAAAGGAAATATCCTCCGAGGACCATAGAATCGATCCAATTGAGCTTGAACCTTGTCACAAGGCACGCCCCTACCTATAGTTGGTCTAGGTAAACCAACTGCCATAGTCAAGCCCCTTTTGTTTCCAATTGGGGTCAAACATCTAAAGAGAGTACTTACAATAATACAAAGCCTGCTTCTCTGAACCATTGATCATAGAACCTATGCCTCGACCTTAGTCACCTTCCCATTCCACCATGTTAAAATCCTTTCCAACAACCAACTCCACAACCAAAAGAGAAGAGGCCATCCAATGCTAGAGTTCACTACGCTTCGAACTATGATTAGGAGCGTAAACAACACAAAATCCTATCACCTGATCCGGGATCAAAAGTATGACCCAAACACACAGATCCTCAGGGTCTGGACTCCGAACCATAAGCTACCACAAATTTTTGGAAATCAGATGAAAGGGAAAACACCACCTCTTCACTCTCTTGGCAATGCTCTGAAGCCTAAAAAGGACCATTCCAACATTAATTCCTAAACTTGAATCCAACCGACTTGGCCTCTTGTAGGAAAACTACATCTGGTTGGAAACAATGCAAAACATCTCAGACAATCTGCTTTCTATTGGGAATCATCATCCCTTTCACATTCTGGGATAGTAGAGACTAGAGAGAGCTTCATTCCAAAGGAAGATGAAGACCTAAACTACTAAATCAGTTATCCATGTCAAATCCCTCCAATACTATCATACACTGATCGAGCAAGTGAACGATCACATCCTTGTAGGACTCACTTATGGCTTAGGGCTCAATCTCTCAATCTCTTGTTGACTTGTCCACATGAGTGGGGGAGGAAATCTTCTTTTGCTTTTTAGACTTAACATGCCATGTTGGTTCAATCTCCATGTTGTTGGATCTAGAGTGAATCGAACCATGTTTGATCATAGGGTTTGTGTTCTAGTGTGTTCAAGGTTGCCTCAACACCAAGGAAGAATTGTTAACTCTAGGTTGCACTCCAGGCCACCAAAACTTGGCGTTAAGACTGCACTTGGACCATTGGCTTAAGAGCCACTTACTTTTTGCACATGAACCACCAGAAGTAGAACCATTGCTCCCAATCTTGAACCACCAAAAGAAGAACCACCCACTCTTGCACTGACAACCACAAAGGCTCCACCACCCACGACTCCCTGACTTGGAGCCATAGAGGTGCCACCTATCCTATCGCCCTAAGAAGTAGGAGCCTCTTCCACACCTGCACTCGTAGCCTCCCTTGGCTTGGGTTTGTGAAGAGGGCAATCTCTATTCAAGTGATCTCGAGCAAGATAGGCAAAGAAGGCATTCGGAAGATTGAGGTATCGAACCTTATGTTATTTAACTCCATAAATGGTGCAGACAAAAATGAAGGGGGGAAACTTTTGCAGACCAAATTCTAACACATGATCAGTTGCAACATTTAAGTTAAACAAAAAGAAAACGTACTTCTACCCCAATCCTTGGTAAGAGTTCAAGGAGATCCCGTTGGCCCCCAGTTTAACAAGCACTAGCAGTTGAAGGTATCCTCATCCGACATTCGATGCATAATGAACAAAAGAATCCCTCGAGTCTCTAAGTGCATGTTGTTGAAATAATGTATCTGCAAAGTGTATTCTTATTATTATTTGATATATTATTCATTGGATCAATCCCCATTGTGGATTGATCACGTCGACTATTGTAAAAGGACCAAATCCCCTTTTGCGGATTGGTCATAATGTAATTGTAATAGGCAGAAAGAGAAGTCGGCCCCAAAATATATTAAAGAAGCCCCGAAATATAATAAAGGTGGATATAACCACCCAGGAGAAGAAGTCGGCCCTGCCAGTGAAAGGACATTCCCACACGTGCCAGTCTTGTATAAATAAGGAGGCTAGCGCCTCACTTAGACACACACTCACTTGTTCATTGAGAGACAAGTTTCAGAGCTACAGTTGGAGAAGAGAGAGAGAGAGAGAGAGAGAGAGAGAGAGAGAGAGAGGCGCATCTTTGGGAGAGGACATTCTGTACTTGTTTGAGTTATCTCTTGGCATTGTATTGGCTATCTATAATAAGGAAGTTTTGCTAGGTTTTCTTCCCCTAGAGGGTTTCCCAGGATAAATGTTGTGTCTCTTGTGATTGTGTATTTCTCAGTGATCTTGTCTTATGTTGCTGTTATCTATTGAAATGCAAAGAACTATAATAATGGCTTAAACATTAACATGGTATCAGAGCCAAGTTGAAGAGAGCATCTTTCACAAGAGAAAAGTGAAAAACGTCACTGTTGCCGTACATGCAAATTAGGGATTTTTGTTGGTGAGGTATTTCAGCCCTAAAACCATCTAGAAAAGTGCGCCCTCCCCCAAGGATCATTTTGGCACCTTCAACGCACCTTTTCAGTGGCTAGATCTCCTGGAAAGTGAAACCCTAGTTTCACAAAGTACCAGAAAACTAGAAAACCAGAGTACCAGAAGTACCAGAGTACCAGAAGTACCAGAAAACCAGAAGCACTAGTCCAGAAATCCGCAGATCAAGTTTGAGGGGGTAAAAGTTGGATTTTCAGAAATCTAACTGCACCAGCTTACTCGCCTCAGCTCGACGCATCTATCCCATGGATAAGAATTTCAAATTTTGAAGTTTGAAAAATTAGGGTTTTCTCATAAAACCCTAAGTTGCAGTTGCAGTCTCAGAACCAGTTGCAGTTGCAGTATTAGTTGCAGTTGCAGCCGTAGCACCAGTTGCAAACAACCTTGAAGTTTTTAAGAGTTGGTAATGATTACCGCCACTGCCAGATGGTGCCACTACCTGCAAATGCCATCAGAGGTATGTACTCACATATGTTTAAATGGTTAAACTTTAAAGAGTACTTGCAGGAGAAGGTATCTCTTGCCATAAATCCAAAAGGATCTCAAGATCCAACACATTCAGAGGAATGATGCAACCCACGTGTGATTACTCTGATATGCATCCATTTGTTATATTGATCAATGTTGCATGTTGTAGCTATGACCTTCATTCTAACCTTTTATGAGTCAAGGTATTAGATGGATTAAAAGTTGAGATCATAGAACTTATTCTCTAACCCAACCTTCTGTCAAGATAGCGTATTGTCTTAGTACAGAAGACAGGTTGAAGAAAGCACTCATCATCTTGAGTGAAGGAGACTCGGAAGAAAAGCAATCACTCATTCTTGAGGACAAGGCTCCAGGTTTGATCAATCAAGTTAATAAGATTCAAAGGTACACATGACAAGTTGATGACTATAGTTGAGATAGCAATCTTTGTAAAGTATCATACTTGATAGCATGTGAGCATATAGAGGTAAATGCTTAACGTAATCATTTTTCTGATACAACTAACACCTCCTCTAGGAAGAATCTCGTGTGTTAGTTCCAGGTTGCCATGGAGGAATGTTTGATCACAACACTATGAAAGTGTTGACCTCATTTTCGTATTGTATTCCTTACCTTTAATCTTTGCTTTAGACAAGTTACAAGTGATAGCTCGAAAGGAGCTATTGTGATGATTGTTCGTGCTATTATTTTATATTATCAAAAGGATATTACTCTTCCTTGTTGTTTTGTTGACCTTGTTACAGGTCACAGGTAATAACCCTGAGGAAGCTATAGTGAAGGTTGCAGAAGGCAACGTACTAAAGGAGAAACCTTGAAAGAAGCAATCATCATTGGAAAAGAAGAAGGTGGCTTGTATAAGCTAAAGGGTCACTTAGAAGCTGCCATGGCCCACGCCATTGAAAACCCATGTGAACTTTGGCATAGAAGATTAGCTCACATTAAGTACAAGGCGCTACCATACATATGCAAAGCGGTCACAGGTTTACCAGAACTCAAGGTTGACCATGAAGGCGTATGCAATGGATGTGCACAAGGGAAGAACATCAAGAACCCTTTTCCGAAAAGAGACAACAAAGCAGAAGGAGTCCTAGAACTCATTCATTCAGATGTGTGTGGCCCAATGCCATCGTCCTCCATTAGTGGGTATGTATACTTGTATCATTCATTGATGATTATTCTCGTAAAACCTGGGTGTATTTTTTTGAAATCTAAAGATGAAGTGTTCAACAAGTTCATGGAATTCAAAGCCTTGATAGAGAATCTTTTTGAAAGAAAGATCAAGATACTCAGGTCGGATAATGGAGGAGAATACACCTCAAAAGAGTTTGTGAACTTCTGCAAAGATGTTGGGATCAAGAAGGAACTCACTACTCTCTATAATCCTCAACAAAACCGTGTAGCTGAAAGAAAGAACATAACAATAATGGAAGCTGTGAAGACTATGATCCATGATCAAGATCTTCCTATGTGCTTATGGGCAGAAGCAGTAATGACTGCCGTATATGTGCAAAACCGATTGTCCCATAGTGCACTTGGGTTCAAGACCCCGGAAGAGATGTTCACCGGAAAGAAGCCAGAGGTAAGCCATCTCAAAATATTTGGCTGCCCAGTTTTTATACATATTCCGAAAGAGAAGAGAAACAAGCTGGAACCCTCAGGAAATAAGGGAATATTTGTGGGATACTGTGAGGTCTCCAAGGCCTTCAGAATTGATATACCAGGTCACCATCACATTGAGATCAACAGGGATGTGACCTTCGATGAAGATGCAGCGCTCAAGAAATCGAGAAGATGCCAGCTTGAAGAAGTATACGTAACCCGTAATCCCCAGAATTACAGAATCAGCGAGGGAGGTTCCCAGAGCTGCAGAACCAGTGAGGGAAGTCGTAACTTCCCCTGATGAGAAAATTCTAGAAGATCATGACATAGTAGAATTTCAAGAACCACCTCAGATGACGATCTTCCATAAAAGAAAGCCTGCTTGGGCTACAGAGCTCATTCAAGATGGAGAGAAGTATGGTGTTCCCGAAGGAACCACGAGACAGGTGAAGAGACCAAATCCATTATCCTGTTATACGACTTTGATGTGTGATCTCCTAGAGAAGGAGCCTACCTGCTTTGAAGAAGCCATTCAGAAGAAAGAATGGGTAGATGCCATGATAGAGGGATACCAATCCATAATAAAGAATGATGTATGGGAAATAGTTCCCAGACCGAAGAGTAAGGACGTGGTATCTTCCAAATGGCTCTTCAAAATAAAACATGCTGTCGATGGAAGTATTGAGAAGTATAATGCAAGATTCGTCGCTCGTGGCTCTTCTCAAAAGGAAGGTATTGACTATGAAGAGACATTCTCTCCTGTAGCCAGATACACTTCGATCAGAACCATCATAGCCCTTGCAGCTAAAATGAAGTGGAAGTTGCACCAGATGGACGTAAATACAGCTTTTCTAAATGGTGTCATCGAAGAGGAAGTGTATATGGAGCAACCTCAAGGATTTGAAGTTGAAGACATGAAGTCTCATGTCTGCAAGTTGAAGAAAGCCTTGTACGGATTAAAGCAAGCTCCTAGAGCTTGGTATGGCCGGATAGACAGTTTCCTAACGAGTTTGGGCTTTACCAAGAGTAAAGCTGATTCTAACCTCTACTTCAAGGTCATGAACGATGAGCTAGTGATATTATTGCTGTATGTGGATGACTTATTCTTAACTGGAGAAGAAAAGGTCATCACCGAATGTAAGAAGAGACTCGCCTCAGAATTCGAGATGAAAGACCTTGGCCTAATGCATTATTTCTTAGGTCTTGAGGTATGGCAGAGTCCAGAGAGGATCTTCCTTAACCAAGGGAAGTATGCAGTCGAAATCTTGAAGAGATTCGACATGTTAGAGTGCAAGTCCATGAATACACCCATGGAAGCGAAGCTGAAGCTGTTGGTCGACACTTCGTCAGAATTGATTGATGCCACACTGTATAGACAGATCATTGGATCGCTTATGTACTTGACGAACACCATACCATATATTTGTTTTGCCGTGAACACCTTGAGTCAGTTTCTGGTAGAACCCGGACATGTTCACCTAGTGGCTGCAAAACATGTGATGAGGTACCTTAAGGGTACATTAGATTGTGGTCTTAGTTATGATGGAGATCATGATTTCACATTGAGAGGTACACCGATTCAGATTGGGTAGGAAGTGTTTCTAACAGGAAAAACACTTCAAGATGCTGTTTCAGTTTGGGATCGACCATGATCTCGTGGCAGAGTAGGAAGCAATCCAGCATTGCTTTCAGCACAACGGAAGCAGAATAGATTGCTGCGTGTTCTGCAAGCTTTAAAGCTATATGACTTCGAAAATTGTTGACCGGCCTATTTGACCTAGAGATGGAAGCAACCACGATCCTATGTGACAACCAGAGCTACATAAAGATGACATAGAATCCTGTATTCCATGACAAGTCGAAGCACATAGAGATTCGTTATCATTACATCTGTGACATGGTGCAGAGAGGAGCCTTAAAACTCCAGTACGTTAGCACGGATGAACAGGTTGCTAATGTTAGAATATAGAAGATGGTGTGTTCGTTTTACCATTGACGATACCCTCGTCACCCAACCATAGGCCGAAGCCACCCTCCGAGCACCTTAACCTTGACTGAGAATTACTCCGGAAGCAAACCCTAGGCTAGATAGCCAAACAAGGTGTAGCGCATCTTCCTCCAAGGATACCGCACCAACAATAGCTGATCAGATAGTCCAAACCCTAGCCAAGAGATAGTCCAAGCCAACACCCAAACTGCTAGCTGCAGCGACTACACCTGCAACTCTCCTCCACATGTGCGCACCTAACTGGGAACTGCAGTGCACACTAGTTGCTGCTCTGCAATTCTGAGATGTGTCAAATGAGAACTGGCGCCTTGTATTTATAGTGGTTCTGCCAGTTTTGCTGGGGCCGACTTCTCCTTCTGGATATGTGTCTGTTCAGTATATTATTATTATTTCTGGCCGACTTCTTCTCTTGGAGGCTAATAACCTAATATAAATTATCTTCTTGAGCCGACAAGACTTTTAGGGTTATTAGCCAACTCATTAGGGTTTTCTTTTGCTTTTCGGAGTCTTCTATTCTCGTCAGGTTTACACGTGGAGGTAAATACCTCCCGCAGCTACCATAATATTAACACTCCCTCCTAGCTAGGGAGGTATTACAGGTAATGGTCTTGAGCACAAAAACATACCATTTACTCGGTAGCATCAACATAGTCGTTTAGACT
>ML802567.1:173199-191175 GCA_009831015.1 Picea engelmannii | reverse complement strand
CCCCTGTTTATTCAACTACAACTAACAAGGAATCACCAGCTCCCTCTACAAGCACCAACCTACCCTTGCACCACCCAAACAACCTTGATTCTTATGAATCTGGACAAGCTTTTGTATCAAGTCTTTTACTGCATCTTTTTTTGCTTCTTTGATTTAATATATTTTTTGATTTGGACTGCAGAGACACACTTCTTCTCAACACTCTTCCTTGATTATATATTCTTCAAACGGTGTGAGAGTGACACAATTGTGTACCTTTTTTTTGACCATCGCACCTCTTCGATTAATTAATCTTAATTGTTATTTATTTATTTTCCCATGAAGGTTTTTCATAAACTGATCACAGTCATGGATCAATTGAATCCTTTTAATTTGGTCTGAATCTCTGTTATTATCACAGAATCATATTTATGCATAGGCGCTTCCTTTAACCCATTTCTATGTGATCACAGACATAGAACCATGGGCTTATCAACTTTAGAAACTTATTATATTTTCCCATATATCTCTTATTCCATATGACCAGTGGAAGTAACCATATGCTAAGCCAAATGAGTGCTTGAGCGCTTATCAAATCAATGGTCATGATTCAATCTTATGACGAGATGGATGACTAATGGGACTTCGCCCTTCAGAACTTTGGGTTTTCAACTTTTCAAATATTCAAAATAGATTGGACGGTTTATTTCACAAAACCATATCAATGGTTAGATTTAATCCTTACACTCATCCTTTCACTGCTAAATCTAACGGATAGGATTAAATCAAGCATCGAGATGGATGGCCACCTTTTACTCCTAGTCTTCGAACTTCAGATATTTCAAATCTTAACCCCTTCTTTCCTCCAGAGTAATCACCTGCTAAGTCAGTCATAAATGATGGAGACCACTTGATATCGGTTAAAATTTCAACTCACACTATCCTTCCACTTTAGTAGATCGACGGTTGAGAATACTTATGAAGTTATCTTTCAGATCAGACGACTCGTATCCTTGTTGACGTGGTCTCCCATATGCCCTTTGTTAACGTGGTCTGCCACGTATCCTTGCTGACGGGGTCTACCAACCATCCTTGTTGACGGGGTCTACTGACCAACAACCCTGATCCAACGGTCATCGTATGTCCTCTAAATCCGATGGTCCTTATTCATTTCAGATTTCTAGGCTTCAGGTATTTCAAATATCAAAGTTTCTGGAGCGTAAATTCCTTACATATTCAGACCCAAAGTAAAAGATGTTCATTCGATCTAGATCTTGGATCAACAGCTCGATTTGTCTATGGTGAATCTCTTCTAGCTTATCCTATCCTTCCACTTAGAATGATCCAACGGCTAACGGAAATTCGCATAAATGAGATCTCAGATATTACCTTTCTTATCCTATCCTACCACTTTAAGATGATTCAACAACTGACAGGATTTTTTGTTTGATATGATGGTTGATGGGTGTTTGTATAATGAAATTCTTAACTTTTTCCCTGCTTATCCTATCCTTCCACTTTAAAGTGATCCAACAATTATGAATACACTGAAGCATTTCAACAGTCGACTATGATTGTGGAACCACAACTTGCGAGTGATTTAACTCGACACCCAAATTCTGCAATATGAAGTTGTGCATTGTTGGTGAGTCAACCACAGTCATCGATCTTTGAGGCTATAAGATCGGACGGTTCTGAATAATTGCGGGATTGGAACAAGCACAATATTTAATTATCCTTTCGATCTTCTCAATTCATCCCTACCGTTGATCTAGCGATTGTGCATCTGACGGTCACGATTTAATATGGCTTAATCTCATCGTTTGTTGGATCAACCGTAGTCGTAGATATTTGGAGCTATGATATCTGATGATCTAGACTAATTGTGGGATTGTAACTGGAGAGTAGTTTAATTCTGCTTTCTCTCTCCACAATTCATCCCTGCCATTGATATGGAGTTTGCGCATCAATGGTCTAGATTTGATCTAAGTTTCATCATGCCATCTCTTCTGAGCTTTGCTCTCTATATATCGCTAACCCTCCTGAGATTTTATCATAGGAACATTGTTGATCCTATCATGATCAGCAATAATCACAAATTTCTTCAGCCTATCTCTGCATTTGCTAACCCTCCTGAGCTTAACCTTGTTTCTTTTCTTATTATGACTGTTGACATCAATGACAACACATAAATGACAATATGTCAAACAATCTCCCCCTTTGTCATTGAGGTCAACACACTAAATTCATACACAAACTCCCCCTGTGATGTTGCATCTCTCCTCTGAAGTTACTCTCCCCCTTTGACATCAAAGGAAAAGGGTTTCTTCTCCTATGATCTGTTTGTCTAAATACTTCTAATCAGATACTTGACCATTGGTAACTCCTCCTACAATCGCACTTTTCCCTTCATAACTAAATGACACCTTATGACGTTGATTTCTGTCTCCCCCTGAATAGGTGCCAACTGATGCATTGATTTCTTGAGAGATTTTAGGTTGGAAGAAAGATTACTCCCAAGTTTTTCCTAAGATATTCAAATACATCTCTTCTTAAGGGTTTTGTGAAAATATCTTCCACTTGTTCTTGTGTTGGAACATATTCCAATTTAATGTTATCATTTTTAGCTTGATCTCTTAGATAGTGGTATTGTATGGGAATGTGTTTTGATTTTGAGTGTTGGATGGGGTTCTTAGAGAGACTCATAGTGTGTGTATTATCACAGTGGATAATAGTAGGTTCTTCAAATACTATTTTTATGTCTTGTAGGGTTTGTTTCATCCATTCCACTTGTGTGCAACATTCTGTTGCTACAATATACTTAGTTTCAGTGCTAGACAGAGAAATTGAGGATTGTTTCTTACTTATCCAAGCTACCAATGATTCTCCCAAAAATAATTCTCCTACACTTGTACGTTTTTTTTCATCTACACTTCCTGCCCAATCAACATCTGAATATGCTTTTAAAGTGAATGTATCCTTGCTAGGGTACCACAAACCAAGATCTATGGTTCCTTTCAAATACCTAAATATTATTTTTATAGTTTGAACATGGCTCTCCTTTGGTGCTTCTTGGAATCTAGCCACGATCCCAATAGCTTGCTTGACAATAGGTCTGGAAGCTGTTACATAGAGTAAATTTCCAATCATTGATTTGTAGTGTTTTGGATCTACAACTTTGGACTCATCATTCTTGCTTAGTTTGCATCCAAATGTCATAGGTGTACTAACTGGTTTGCAATCCTTTAATTGGAATCTCTTGAGCATATCTTTAACATACTTAGATTGGTGGATAAAGACGCCTCTTTTGGATTGTATTATTTGTAATCCAAGAAATAAATTTAGTTCGCCAAGCAAAGACATTTCAAATTCTTGTTGCATCATCCTAGAAAAGTCCTTACTCATTTTTTCATCATCACTGCCAAATATAATATCATCAACATATAATTCCACAATAATCATGTTATTACCATCAATTTTACAGTAAAGATTGATGTCTGTTGATCCCTTTTTGAGGCCCTGTTTTTGTAAGTAAGAATCTAGCCTTGCATACCATGCTCTAAGTGCTTGTTTTAGACCATAGAGTGCTTTCTTTAGTTTACATACATAGTCTCCTTTGTTAGTTAATTGAAACCCTTTTGGTTGCTCAATATATACTTCCTCTTCTAAATTTCCATTGAGAAATGTTGACTTGCATCCATGTGGTACACTTTAAATTTTCTGTAGCTGGAGAAAGCTAAGAACATCCTAATTGCCTCTAATATGGCCACAGGCATAAAGGTTTCTTCATAGTCTACTCCTTCAACTTGAGCATATCCTTTACATACAAATTTGACTTTGTTCCTGATTACTTTCCCATTCTCATTCATTTTGTTTTTATACACCCATTTAGTTCCAATGACATTTTTGTTTTTTAGTCTTGGACCTAGTTGCCAAGTTTGATTTTTTTTCAATTTGGTCCAATTCTTCATTCATAGATTTGATCCAATTCTCATATTTACATGCCTCTTTGATTGAGCTAGGCTCAACATGTGACAACAATTCTATTTATGTTTGATACAGTAGTTGTCTTATTGTGTGCACTCCATCATTCATATCTCCAATAATCAGTGCTTCGGGATGATTCTTTTGAGTAATTATTGAGGGTGTCTTTGTGTCTCTTCTTGGGAATTCTTCTCTTCTCTCTCTATCTTGACTATATTCTTCGTCTTCAGTCATATGCATATCATCATCTTCCCTTTATTTATTCTCTTCTACTTCTTCTACTTGTGTGCCAATTGTCTCATGTTGGACCTCGACCAAGTTTTGGAGAAACTTGGTCATGTTTGACCATTTTTGGTACTTTGATAGGCTGGTCGAAGAACAGAACGCCAGGCAAAGTGGAGATTGTGGGATATCGACCCCTTTTTAGGGAAATTTTTGTTTTAGGGTTTATGTAATGGGTATGGGATGTCAACCTGTGGGTTTACCCATGTTTAGGCCCATTTTGTAATTTATAAATAGAAAGCTAGGTGATGTAAGTAGAAGTGAAAAAAAGGGTAATGAGACAAAGATGCTAAGTGCTAGAGTTTGATCTATGTGATTGCAAAGGATTTGTGCATACTGTGTGTTAAGAACTTTTAGAGCTAAGTGCAAGTGATTGTAAGAAGCTTATGTGCAGATTGTAAGAAGGCTTTGTGCTTAAACCTATCTCGGGGAAAGAGGAACAGGTGAGGTGCGCGCAGATCTCCTGTCCTATGTGGAGTGGGTTCCTGTGGATCTGTGCTTGTAGGAGATTAAGAGAAGATAATAAAGAAGAGAATATTCAATGGACATAACCCCACACTGGGGTGAACCACACATATCATGTGTTATGGTTTCTTTGTGAATTATGGTTATTATATTGTTCATATGATTTAAGATTAGTGTAGTAATGAATTCTTAGATGAACCTGGTATGATAGATTAAGTGCTTAGTGATGTGAATGAATGCTAGATATGATCCATTTCCATATGATAAGTGCTTAGATGTGTTAGATCTGGTTGAATATTGCATTTTTTTGTAATTAGGATTTGGATCTGCGATGTGAACAAGGGTTAAATACTGATGAATGTTAACTGTTAAGTGCTTTGTTAGAGTGGTGTAATCACATATCTGTGTCTCAGCTAGGTTGTAGAAATTTGAGTCCTATAACCACCCCTGCCTCTACCTCAAGTGAGACTTCATATGCTTCGCATATGTTGTCGAAAGGGATGGTAGTTAGGGTTTTGTTGGTGCGTTGATAAAGTGTTGAACCCTGGGTCTACCCCTGTGCCAACAAATGGTTCTGTTGTCGGGACCTGAAACTGTGATTGTTGGGAACTGAAGAAAAGAGAAAGCTCTGTGTGTAGGTTTGTTTCCCTAGTGCGCAGTATTCTACTTGAATTTTGAAGCTCTGTGCTAAGAAGAGAAGTCTTATCTGAATAAAAGAGGTAATATCTTGAAGATTTATGCTCTGAGAAAGGTAAAATAAGTGAAAAATCTTATTTCGAAAGAATGGATCTAGGTATGTTTAATAGATTTGGTCCTAATATGAAAACTAGGGTACAAATAGAAGAAATAATATTTGATATGAATATATATGATAGAAATAATGAAAGATATGTTATTCCTATGCATAGAAAGAGTTTTTGGACTAACAAATGGATGCAGGATCCTAGAAAGAATTTTTTTCAGGTTATTTACGGTGAACCCAGTGCGCAGTGTAGGAAAGGTTAGGGATCATTTAAGAGAAATAAAGGATTAACTATTTTCTATAGTTGCAGAAGACTAGGACATATTGCTAAGGAATGCCCTGGTAGAGGTCCTATTTGCCTTTGTTGTAAGGCTACTGGACATGAAGTTTTGGATTTCCCTAGAATGATTGCAAAAGTTGAAAAGATGAATATGAGACAAGCCAAGAAACTAAGGATATGATAGAACCCTAGAAAGGATCAGAGATTGTATTATTACAGATGAAATAAACCTTGAACGATCATAGAGATATCAACTTATCAGAGATCTTAAAAAAGAAAGAGTGCATAGAAGATTGAATAGGAGACTTTGACATAGATTGTGTCCTGGATGAGGAAACACGGGTGAATATCATGATAGAAAGAACTTGTATAATTTTGGGAAAGCCTGTTATGGTTCCTTCATTAGGAGGAATAGGATTATTTAGAGGAAAGTTGATAACCCTATGTGGAAGACTTACCCATACATCTATTAGTGCTCATGGAACTTCGATAGAAGAAGAATTTGAGATCGTTAAGTTTGTTGAGAACAGCGCCCCATTTTTTATCTTGCTAGGAAAAACCTGTATTGAGAAAGATCAGATACAAAGGAAGAGGATGATCTAGAACATAAAAAACAAGAACTAAGAGATTTCATGGCTAGGATAATAATGCACTTACTGGAAGAACAAGAGAACTAGTCGAAGCTACTAAGGACCAGAGATTTGGACGTCGAAGTTAAAAGGACACAGGAAGACTTGAAACACCTGTCTGTACAAGAGAGTAGAGAACCTACCCCAGAAAGAGAAGAAGTATCACCCTTGAACCCTATGAAATACCCTCCACAGTGAGAAGTTACCATGCCAAGAGGAGATAAGAACAATAATGGAAAGAGGAACCCAATACCTCATATCATAGGAAAGAAGGCCAGAAAGCTCAGTAAGAAGAGAGAAAATCTAGAAAAATTGCAGAAGGTTCCAAAGAGGACTTCGCAGAAGGAAGGTTTCCAAAACTTGAACTCCATCGAAATATCAGTACAGCATAGATTGGCACTTCACCATGGCGAAGCAATATGATCGTTGGAGGTGTCTCGACCATCGGAACGACACTCTAGAACGGCTAGAAATGTAGTTATTACTGGAACGTTCGCCCTTGGACCCTTGGGACTGTGCCATAACAGATGGAATTGCATTGATTGAGGTGTTCATTCCCATTGGAAGATTCCATTACAATAATATCTATTTATCCTGTCAAGCATTGCACTGAGAACACTTTTTCCAATTGTGATTATCTGAGCCCACAGAGAACTAGTTGATTTCACGCAATGATTATTGCAACTTCGCCATCCATTCTATTACATTGAGTGTTTGTTCATTGACCTAAGATATCAGATCTCGAGTGTGCATGTCAGACGAAATTAGTGTAGCAGAAAAATCCATCGAAGAGATACTAATAGAACTCATGGCCAAGAAGGTTATGTCTGCAGGCATTAAATCCTCATCAACGAGAGGAGTGCAAGCATCCCCATCGAATGCTCATGAATCTAGACCATCTCGAGATGTGACCGAGAAATGAATGAAGCATCATGATGAATTAGAGAATGTGAAGTTAATACCATCCATCATGCCCAACTACATCCCACCCCTGGCCAGTGTGGTGAGTCATGATAGTGTCCTGAGGGACTTCGACTACACAGTCATCACTACGTACCTCCCGAAGGGAATACGTGCAGTCAAACTACAGTTGTAGAGGATTTCGACATTGAAGATCAATGACTATAACCTAGGAGACCGCAAGAGCTATGGCATGCTCACACCTCACAAATATTTGACCAACACCAAGGGGAATAAGTTGAATATCATCCCCCAACCATGGACTATGGACATCGCAAGGTCCACTATCTTGAACGTGATGAAGATACCACACTTATACCACACTTCGGAAGACATCAGGAGGTTAACGCGTCCGTTAAGATCCTTCTATCATGCCTCCATGGTGGTAATCTGTGGTTGGGAATGCATATCATTGTTGATCTAGCACTGATCCATAGGACCACTGGATTAAGCATGCAGGGACCAGACCCACAATAATTTTATCCAAGGAAGGTCGCAGATCGCTCTCTGGCACAGAAGATTAAAGACGCATATGGTGATGTCAAGAAGGGGAAGCGGGGCTACAAGGTAGCCTTCATCTAGAATGGTGCAGTACGCCTAGCCTGCCATTTGATCATTGGTAAGCTAGTAAGTAATAATAGACCCACGCAGGTCACAAGGTTCGTTGTTGTCCTCACAGGAAAATGTGTGGAAGGATTACAAATGAACTAGGCAATTTACCTCGTCAACCAATTAGAAAAAGACTGTTGTGAAGCTCGGGATTAGGGCTATGAGTTCCATTTTAGCTAGTTGTTGATCCTCATCATTTTCATTGCTTGGGAGATGCTGAAAGGAGCTACCTTCCCTGACATTGAGTCGTTCGATCCACTAGCTCTGAAGTTCACCACGCTCTGGTATTTGAGCGATATGGGGAAACAATGGTAGTCAAACACAGTGTTCCATACCTACTACCTACAGTTAAAGAGGTCTATTGAGTCTTTCCCTCGTATGACATTGAACATCCTGGACAGGTTAGGACCATTTGTGAAGTTCCACACAGATAAGAATTTTATATATATCACTGCGTGCAGAGACAAACATAAAGAATAGCTTTAGTCCTATTACAATCTCACTGAGGAGGACATGGAGGAAATCAACAAGGAGTGGCCTGAAGAAATCCTAGTGTTAGTTATCCACACATAATTGGCTGACCCAAACCTCATTGGAAGTTTGGTGGTTACTCGTGAAGGATATGATGCACCCAATAGTAGTAGGAATAAAAAGAAGAAAGATGTACAGGAAATACAAAGAACATCAGAAGAGACTGCATCAGATTCACCTAGAGGAGGAGGATATGACGAAGGGGACAAAGAAGAGAAAGAAGGGGAAGAAGACAAGCAGAAGCAGGCTGAAGTAACATTGCCACAGAATCCCCCTAGTGACACAGAGACATCTAGGAAAAGAAAGTTTTCCCCAATGAAACCTACATCGCAGAAGAAGTCCAAAGCTAGTAATTCAAAGCTACAGATTGTGCTCATGGTCGATGACTTCGACTTCATTATTACAGTTGTATCAGACACCTCAGAATATATTTTGCAGAGAAATGAAGCCAAACAAGAAACCATGTATGAAATATTTGAAGTAGATCTTAGAGGGGTACATCAAGCCCTTCACTCCAACTGCGGAGTATCTACTATGCCACCACCATCAAAAGAAACAAAGTTGGGAGATGATCATGCCCAACTCCGTAGAATAGCTGATGAAACCAAATATCACCTTCGTCGTGTGAAAGAAGAAAAATAACATGTCACAGTGGCCCTAAAGCAAGCACAAGAGGAATTCATAGAGCAACGTTGAGTTGCAAAACAAGAGAAGGACGACCTATAAATCAAGTTCAAAGAGGATAAAGTGCAGATCCATAACAAGAAAGAATAGTTGCTCACGAAGCAAGTTAGAGTTAAAGAAGAAGTCAACAGAGCACTTCAGGCTTAGAATAGATAGAAGAAGACCCAATGGAGTGTCAAGTAGAAAAGCGTGTTGTCCATCTAGCAACTTCAACAGAGAGTAGCAGAATTGGAGTTACAAGCAGTACCAAGAACTCCGTAGGAAGTGCAAGACTAGTGAGAAGAAACCGCCTGAAGCGTAGTCCATAGAATCAAGGCATTAGCCTTGGAATGTAAACATCTTAGTAGTCAAAGTGCACAGAATTATGAGCACCTCACCGAGGACCCTAAACTCAATACACTGGAGTCATAGCTCCAAGAAGCAAAGCATCAAGCAGCAACAATACAAGCGCAGTTGAAGCCCTTGTCAGCGGTCAAGTGAATGAAAAGATCCCAAGAATAGCACATGGCTTAGCAACAGGTCCATGGCATACAGAGAAAATTCATGGAAGTGACTCAAAATCTCCAGCCAGTGCAGGATGCATCTTGCCTACTTTTTGAGGAGAATAACTAGAACAAGTAGTCATTGCAGTCGAACAATGCTTCAAAGGACCTATGACCGAGGTAGTTATTCAGGAGCTCGTCGAGCAAGAGGCCTTCACGAAGAAGTAGGTTGAAGGAGCTCGAGCCAAGATCGAGGTGTTCAAGGCAGAGTTACCCAAAGAAGAGTGACTCAGGATGAGTCACAGGTGAGTGTTGGGGTCCTATTGGCCCTCGACCAAGTTTTGGAGAACCTTGGTCATGTTTGACCATTTTTGGGACTTCGACAAGCTAGTCGAAGAATGGAACGCCAAGCAAAGCAGAGATCACAGGATCTCGTCCCCTTTTTAGGGAACTTTTGGGTTTAGGGTTTATGTAATGGGTATGGGATGTCGGCCCATGGTTTTACCCATGTTTAGGCCCATTTTGTAATGTATAAATAGAAATCTAGGCGATGTAAGTAAAAGTGAAAAAAAGGGTAATGAGGCCAAGATGCTAAGTGCTAGAGTTTGATCTATGTGATTGAAAAGTCTTTGTGCATATTGTGTGTTAAGAACTTGCAGAGCTAAGTGAAAGTGATTGTAAGAATATTATGTGGATATTGTAAGAAGTATTTGTGCTTAAACCTAGCTCAAGGAGGGAGGATCTGGTGAGGTGTGCACAAATATCATGTCTTATGCGGAGTGGGTTCCTATAGCTCTGTGCTTATAGGAGATTGAGAGAATATAATAAAGAAGAGAAGAGTTTGTGGATGTATCCCCGCGCTGGGGTGAACCACGTATATCCTGTGTTATGGTTTCTTTGTGCATTATGGTTATTATATTGTTCATATGATTTAAGCTTAGCGCAGTAATGAATGCTTAGATGAACCTGGTATGATATATTAAGTTCTTAGTGATGTGAATGAATGTTAGATCTGATCCCTTTCCATATGCTAAGTGCTTATATGTGTTAGATCTGGTTGAATACTATGTTGTTCTGTAATTAGGATTTGGATCTGCGATGTGAACAAGGGTTAAATATTGATGAATGCTAACTACTAAGTGTTTTTTTAAAGTGGTGTAATCACATATATCTGTCCCAGCTAGGTTGTAGACATTTGAGTCTTGTAACCACCCCTGCCTCTAACTCGAGTGAGACTTCATCTTCTTTGCAGGTGTTTCCAAAAGGGTTGGTAGTTAGGGTTTTGTTGGTGTGCTAATGAAGTGTTGAACCCTAGGTCTGCCCCTGTGCCAACATCTCATCATCATCTTCACTTTCAAGTATAGTCTCTTGATTTTTTATCCTTAACATTTTTAGGTCATCCACCTTGACATCTGCACTCTCAACAATCTTATGTGATCTAAGATTGTAACATCTATATTCTTTCTTGTTAGAAGCATATCCAAGAAAAATACCTTCATCTGATCGGGCATCAAATTTTCCAAGATTCCCATCAAGTCTTTTGATGTAGCATTTACTTCCAAAGACCTTGAAGTATTTTACTGATGGAGCTCTTCCAAACCATAGTTTGTAAGGATTCTTATCACTATTAACCCTTAGATGTCCTATGTTCAATATGTATATTGTTGTGCTTATGACTTCCTTCCAATATCCATCAGACAATTTTGCTTCATTGACCATAGTCCTTGCAGTCTCCTGAACTGTTCTATTCTTTCTCTCAACAATCTTGTTTTGTTGAGGTGTTATGGCAGTAGAGAATTGTCTTTTTATTCCATGGGTTTTACAAAAGAGATCAAACTCTTTTGAGGTGAACTCACCACCATTGTCTGATCTAAGAAATTTGATTTTTTTCTCCTTTTCATTGTCTACAAGGGTTTTAAATGCTTTGAATTTGTTAAGTGCTTCTGATTTTTCTTTGAGAAAACATATCCAACCCATTCTAGTAAAATCAACAATAAACAACATAAAGTAAGACTCTCCTTGAAAACTCTTGGTCCTTGTAGGTCCACATAGGTCAGTGTGAACAAGCTCTAAAGGTTTTGAGGTTGAGTATTCTTTTGCCTTGAACCTTATTCTAGTTTGCCTCCCTAGTTGATAGTGTCTACACATAGCATTTGAGGGTTTTATGATATTTGGAAAGTTTCTTACTGCACCAAGATTGTTGACTTTCACTAGATTTTCAAAGTTAATATGCCCCAACCTTCTATGCCATAGTCAAATTTCATCTACTAAATTTACATGGCACTCCTCATTCAATTTTGCATCTAGTATATATACATTTTCAAGAGTTCTAGGAGCAATGCCAACAAATTTTCCTTTGTATTCTCTCCTAATCTCACATTTTTGGGAATTAAATATGCAAAAGTGCCCCTGACCACAGGTTTGGCTAACACTTAATAAACTAGGCTTCAGTTTTTCGACAAGTAGCACATTTCTGGCATTGTCTTTTCCTAAGCTCACAGTGCCTTTCCCAAGTATGTTACTTGAAGCATTATCACCAAATGTAACTTTACCCTTTTGTTTCTTTAAGTCTAAAAAATTGTTCTTGTTACCTGTCATATGTTTTGAGCACCCACTATCAACATACCAGAGATCCTTTTTATCTTGAGCTTTTAGGGCAATAAGACATTCCCTTTTTGATGTTTTTTCTCTCCAAAGTTTATTTTTCTCTCTAATAAACTTTAGTTGTTCTGAGGCTTTCATTAATATGAAATTAATGGCCTTATGTCTATAGTTATGACATCGAAGTATTATAGGTCCCCTTCTTGTAGAGGTGCAAAGGAGTTATAGTTTATTATTTTAACTCGATTTACTGTTTGGTTATCCTTAAGGATATAGTTCTTAACCTTCAAATTTTTCCTTCTATATTCTCTACAATTTATAGTTGTGTGTCTGAAATTAGAGCATGCAAAGAAATAACCAAGGAAAATGCGAGGATACGTTGAGAATAATATATGACAATGTAGAAGACACATTGAAATATGAGCCTAAACAATCATTTGCTCAAAATGGTCTTAAAGCTTGTAATATCCCCGGCCCTCGGGACTAACTATGCTCTGATACCACATTGTAACGTCCCCAGCCCTAGGACATGCTTAAACAGGAAAAATCGTTAGTTAGTTCATTGCAATGAGTGTTTTTCTTGCAAAACACTCTTCGTCTGAATGACTACTGGTGTTGTGGGTCTTACACCATGCAGTGTGCCGCCAAGTGAAATTATTATGCTTCTATCTGATTCCCTTCGACCTGACACCTACCTTCCATCCACCGATCCTTCAACCTGTGCAAGCTTCCCTTTTCCTCTCCTGTTGGTCGAGCTTTCTTGTGCATCCTCTATAAAGCTTGACGAAGTGACCATGAATGAGGGCCTAGTTACCGAAGTGACCGGGAGTTTGGACGGGAGCGGGCTACCAGTGGTATAAAGTGGGCACTTTATTTTAAGTTTCTTTTGTCAGGTTTTGAATTCCATCAACGCTACATTAAGTGGTATACAAATATTTTCACCGCCACTGCAGAAGCCTTCTGTGTTCCTTAGCATATTGTTTACAAGTATAATGATTTCATCAATTTGAAAGTATATAATCATCATGTTCTCATAACTCCTCGCAATTTCTTACCAAGGCAAGAAGATCACCTGTTACTTCAAAATCCAAACGGATTAGAAGGTGTGGCCGTCCCTGCCAACAAAAGAAGCTTAAATAAGAGAGGGCCAGTTCCAGCTTCCAAACCAATTGTTTTTTACCCAGAACCTATTGCCTCAGCATAAATACCGGCAGATTTAAATCGAAAGCGAGTAGAGATGTTGCGTTACACAAAATATTGGGAAGCAACCGAACGATGGATGATGATCACACAATACATTATGAGGTAAGATTAGGGATGAGGACCGCTACCTCGATACCCGCATGATGAGGGAGGATCGCCATAGCTTTGCCCGCATGATTAGGACCGCTAACACTCGATAGAGGCCTGGGAATAGAGGTCTTGAAATGCCTTACGCCTCACATGAAACTGCCCAAGAATCTCTAATGCCTTACCCCGTCATCTAGGTTGTACGAAAGATTAGGCGGACTCCTATACATGGCTTATACGCCTCTAATTCCTTATCCCAAAATCACGGGTGGAATAACTGGACAACATTAACGAGGTATTACTTAGTTATGCACCTGGAGAAGTTAATAATGCACGGGCTTCGACCGTGTCTCCGGAGCACAGTTGAATGTAGATATCATGAACGCGAGGGGCGAGCCTGGCTCCAGGGGGGACTTATAACTTCAGTTTTTCCTATAGAGTATCCTGGATTGTTTCAGATTCTCAAGCATCACCAGCAAAGGCAACATATACAAATCCATCAGTAGCAGATCGAGATGCAGATTCCGACTTGAGTGAGACAGAACTTGTTTTGATAAAACTTCTTTGGTATTGTCTTGTCTTCCTTCCTGATGGGTGGAAGTAATCCTCTGGAGTTATGATCATTACTTATCTTCTCTTCATTTTTCTTCTTGAATGTATTGAGGAGAGCATCTGCATAAGATTTTGGGTTAACGTGGCTTTCCTTTTGAAAACAACCTATTCCATTTTTATTACCTGAATCCCTTTGCGTGGTAATAATCTTGTCTAATATTTTAGAGTTATTTTCATATCTTGTTTGAATGATTTTTGCATCCAGTTCCTTTTTTTGGTGAACTATTTCTACCTCTGTTATTTCACAGGTTATTTGTTTTTATTTAAGAGACTTTTCCATACTTTCTTCGATCTTATTTTCTTCTAGGATTTGTTTTTTCAGGTTGCTCATGAGTTTTTCCATCTCCTTTTCTTCTTGTTCATGTTTTTCCTTTTGTTCAACTACAAAAAAATTTAGTTGTCTATGTAACATCCCCGGCCACCAACTAGTCAGGAAATGCCACTACTCTGATGCTTTACTTAGATATGAAACCATTTGGTAACGTCCCTGGCCATCCATGTCGGGCCACGCTATGCCCTAGAACTCTTACACTCTCTCTACGGAACATATTGTAACATACACATCATCTAATCTAAGCTATGCCACATAAAAGTTTCTAACTATATGCAATTAAAATATATACATGCAGAAATCTTGAGGAAGCATTATATATAAAATGTAAACATACAAATACATATGTAAATGCACGAATTCATACTGAAATACTAGTAAATGCATACATGTAACACATACAGGAAATACCCATAAATATAAACACAGTTATAAATCATAGACAGGATAAATCCGCAAAACTAAACACGAAAATAATAATGAAGCATGTAAATTTATTACACAGTTGACACTTATCTTGGTAATATTATCACCAATTGCGTGCAGACCTTCCATGAACCTCCCAGCCATAGACCAAACTGTTCATCACTCTCAACAGTGAGTCACCCTTGAAATGGGACTAAACTCCACCCGAATAAAGGGTTCCTAACCAGGCTAATGGCTCATGGAAAACAAGAAAGACGTTGTCACAGGTGCCTACTCAAACTAACAGCCTACAGTATCACATTCCCCACATGCCAATCCCACCCTAGGAAGTGTGCCCCTTCTCTGCTCAACATTCCTTTGGCTACCCCACTTCCCTTCCAGGGCTTCAACAACAGGCTAGAGAGGAAGTCTCAAAGCCCTGTAGTTGTAGTTTAGCACCTTCAAGAATTCAATTCCCAACAATTCTCTCACCCAGAGAGAAATTTCTCAAGGGCTTGAGAACCCGCCTCTTCAATATCCCAGGGGCCTGACAACCCGCTTCTTCAGTATCCCACGGGCCTGACAACCCGCTTCTTCAGTCCATCTCCCTAGCTAACTAGCTACAAAAACCTCTATGGCCATGCATACAAGCTCATGTATAGTGACATAAAGTATGGAGGATAACTGACTGTGTGAGTGAAAATGGTAATGGCATCATGGTTGAATGACGGAAGGAATGATGGGAAAAAATGATGGAAAAGATAAAAGATAGAAAATGAACTAAGTCCCAACAATATGTATGCATGTCCCCAACTTGACACTTTTCATGTTGGGAGCTACTTTGGCCCACTTGTCCCCAACTTTAGAAATTAGGATAAAATAAATATCCATACTTTATGATTTAAGAAATATTAATATAATATTCCTTTTTGGCTCAATCTCCCTATCTTAGCCCTTTTTCCTTAACTTTTAGGCCTGATCTGTAAAGAATCTTTTAATGACTGTGGTTGAGTTTTTTAATTGCATGTGTTAATTAACCATTTGAGAAGATTAATGAAAGAATGAGGAAATAAGAGGAATTATGACAGCCATATACATATATGCAGATCTGAAATGAAGTAATAAACAACAAACCATAACAAGAGAATTGATAACGGAGTTGGGCACAACATTGCCTATGTCTCCGGGCCTTTGTCTCTGTGGGGGAGGCTTCTTTATTTATGTTCAAAGCTCAAAAATACATCGCAGTAGTGCCAATTGGATACAATACTAATCTGGTCATGTTCTTCTAGATCTCTATAACCCAGCAAAAGAAACGGCACGCAAAACGGATGACCAAAGCTCCCAGAAATGGCCCGCAAGTGTCTTCTCCTCAACAGCTTCCCTGCATAAAAATGGCTTTGGCTTGGCTTCCCTTCAGCATAACTCTACTCTGACTGTCCTTCATGGCCTCAAATAGACCTAGTTTTTATATATTTGAAGTTGGTTATCCATCCCCAACTTCCTCCCAAAATATGGCCTCCAAAAATGCCCAATATCTCCCAAAAATGACCAAAATCCACTATTAACAGGCTAAAATCAAATAAAAATCCCAATAATAAAGTTTAAAAACACAAATAAGTTTAATTTGGGCACATCCCCCAAAAGTGCACGCCCCTAGTCATATGGGGGGGCGGCCATGTGGCCAGGCGCTCCACCTGTGTGCTAGCCCCTTCCCCGCTTGTCCGGCTGGTTCCTGGTCCTGTGGCGTGGGCATAGGACCAGTGGCTAACAACTTACCCGCGTGCCCCTTTTTTTTGGATACGGTTATGGTCATATGGGACCACCCGAGGACCGAGGGCCAGCTCTATCCACTTGAAATCCGGGTCGTATGGAATTGTAATACAACCACGGGCTGGGGCTAGGCCCCAGCCCTTTCCGCCTCCGACTAGCGCTTTATTTTAATTTAAATAAATAAGTTGCCATATGGTTAATAAGAACCAACGATGGAGCGGGTGGTTAGCCTGATCCTTCCAGTCCATAGCTTGGAGGAGGTCGGGTGTTCAACTCCAGTGGAGACCCCATATTTTGTACATACCAACAACCAATAGAGGGGTGCCACGTGGCAGCCCAAGACTGGGCCACGTGGAACCTTCCCATTAGCCGAACACGATGCCACTTGTCAACATAGGTTTGGACCACTTGTTTGTCGAGGTGTATGCCTAGTCAGCAATCGTACCTCCATGTCATCATGCCATTGTACCTGCCACCATGAGCCAGTGCCACGTGTCACCCTTACAATGGTGACACGTGTCATCCTCTGACTGGTCCAAATCACCTGTTGTACACCCTATCATCTGCCACATGTCATCTCCAGATGTTGCCAAATCAGTTGTATGATTGTACAGCATGTATAGTCAGCCTGCCACGTGGACTGTACAGACTATACAGTCACCCCCTTTTTTTACATGTTTGGGTTTTTTATCAGAATGTGATATCTTTCACATACGGAGTCCGTTTGATGAAGTAAATATATGGCCGGAATTTGGAAGATGAGATGGACGCAATGGTGTTGGTTTTGTCGGATTCTGAGCACTTTCATTTTTTAGCCTTTTTTAGCCCTATTAGGCTCTTGGATCCGATTCTGGATCACACCTCCCCACTAAAAGACCTTTTGGTCCCCAAAAGGTTACTGACCAGTCAACAAACTCAGGATAGGCCACCTGGCTTGTCCTCTGTCTCTGAAATCGATCCTATGCACCTGTCTCATCAAGATCAACTGTAACATAATCATGACAACTGACAGTATATTGTTAGCCATTGGAACCCTGTTACATCTTACTGAAGCCACTATCATCCATGTAGACAACATTACTAATGATAGTATCAAAAAAATGACTGCAAATGAGCTGATATACTTGAAATATTTGCACGACATGAGCTTATCTTGAAGCAACTTATGATTGATTCTCCATTCAACAATCATTTCTTGTTCTTGCTTAAGATTGATTACTTCATTTGAAACAATTATTGGTTTGTTGCTTGCTTGCACTGCCTTCTTTAATTGTTCCATTGTTTGAAGTGTTTTATTTTCTTTAACATGATGAGCATGAACCACATAATCTTGACCT
>ML802567.1:141993-165782 GCA_009831015.1 Picea engelmannii | reverse complement strand
AAAGTTTATTAGAGAGAAAAATAAACTTTGGAGAGAAAAAACATCAAAAAGGGAATGTCTTATTGCCCTAAAAGCTCAAGATAAAAAGGATCTCTGGTATGTTGATAGTGGGTGCTCAAAACATATGACAGGTAACAAGAACAATTTTTTAGACTTAAAGAAACAAAAGGGTAAAGTTACATTTGGTGATAATGCTTCAAGTAACATACTTGGGAAAGGCACTGTGAGCTTAGGAAAAGACAATGCCAGAAATGTGCTACTTGTCGAAAAACTGAAGCCTAGTTTATTAAGTGTTAGCCAAACCTGTGGTCAGGGGCACTTTTGCATATTTAATTCCCAAAAATGTGAGATTAGGAGAGAATACAAAGGAAAATTTGTTGGCATTGCTCCTAGAACTCTTGAAAATGTATATATACTAGATGCAAAATTGAATGAGGAGTGCCATGTAAATTTAGTAGATGAAATTTGACTATGGCATAGAAGGTTGGGGCATATTAACTTTGAAAATCTAGTGAAAGTCAACAATCTTGGTGCAGTAAGAAACTTTCCAAATATCATAAAACCCTCAAATGCTATGTGTAGACACTATCAACTAGGGAGGCAAACTAGAATAAGGTTCAAGGCAAAAGAATACTCAACCTCAAAACCTTTAGAGCTTGTTCACACTGACCTATGTGGACCTACAAGGACCAAGAGTTTTCAAGGAGAGTCTTACTTTATGTTGTTTATTGTTGATTTTACTAGAATGGGTTGGATATGTTTTCTCAAAGAAAAATCAGAAGCACTTAACAAATTCAAAGCATTTAAAACCCTTGTAGACAATGAAAAGGAGAAAAAAATCAAATTTCTTAGATCAGACAATGGTGGTGAGTTCACCTCAAAAGAGTTTGATCTCTTTTGTAAAACCCATGGAATAAAAAGACAATTCTCTACTGCCATAACACCTCAACAAAACAAGATTGTTGAGAGAAAGAATAGAACAGTTCAGGAGACTGCAAGGACTATGGTCAATGAAGCAAAATTGTCTGATGGATATTGGAAGGAAGTCATAAGCACAACAATATACATATTGAACATAGGACATCTAAGGGTTAATAGTGATAAGAATCCTTACAAACTATGGTTTGGAAGAGCTCCATCAGTAAAATACTTCAAGGTCTTTGGAAGTAAATGCTACATCAAAAGACTTGATGGGAATCTTGGAAAATTTGATGCCCGATCAGATGAAGGTATTTTTCTTGGATATGCTTCTAACAAGAAAGAATATAGATGTTACAATCTTAGATCACATAAGATTGTTGAGAGTGCAGATGTCAAGGTGGATGACCTAAAAATGTTAAGGATAAAAAATCAAGAGACTATACTTGAAAGTGAAGATGATGATGAGATGTTGGCACAGGGGCAGACCTAGGGTTCAACACTTCATTAGCACACCAACAAAACCCTAACTACCAACCCTTTTGGAAACACCTGCAAAGAAGATGAAGTCTCACTCGAGTTAGAGGCAGGGGTGGTTACAAGACTCAAATGTCTACAACCTAGCTGGGACAGATATATGTGATTACACCACTTTAAAAAAACACTTAGTAGTTAGCATTCATCAATATTTAACCCTTGTTCACATCGCAGATCCAAATCCTAATTACAGAACAACATAGTATTCAACCAGATCTAACACATATAAGCACTTAGCATATGGAAAGGGATCAGATCTAACATTCATTCACATCACTAAGAACTTAATATATCATACCAGGTTCATCTAAGCATTCATTACTGCGCTAAGCTTAAATCATATGAACAATATAATAACCATAATGCACAAAGAAACCATAACACAGGATATACGTGGTTCACCCCAGCGCGGGGATACATCCACAAACTCTTCTCTTCTTTATTATATTCTCTCAATCTCCTATAAGCACAGAGCTATAGGAACCCACTCCGCATAAGACATGATATTTGTGCACACCTCACCAGATCCTCCCTCCTTGAGCTAGGTTTAAGCACAAATACTTCTTACAATATCCACATAATATTCTTACAATCACTTTCACTTAGCTCTGCAAGTTCTTAACACACAATATGCACAAAGACTTTTCAATCACATAGATCAAACTCTAGCACTTAGCATCTTGGCCTCATTACCCTTTTTTTCACTTTTACTTACATCGCCTAGATTTCTATTTATACATTACAAAATGGGCCTAAACATGGGTAAAACCATGGGCCGACATCCCATACCCATTACATAAACCCTAAACCCAAAAGTTCCCTAAAAAGGGGACGAGATCCTGTGATCTCTGCTTTGCTTGGCGTTCCATTCTTCGACTAGCTTGTCGAAGTCCCAAAAATGGTCAAACATGACCAAGGTTCTCCAAAACTTGGTCGAGGGCCAATAGGACCCCAACACTCACCTGTGACTCATCCTGAGTCACTCTTCTTTGGGTAACTCTGCCTTGAACACCTCGATCTTGGCTCGAGCTCCTTCAACCTACTTCTTCGTGAAGGCCTCTTGCTCGACGAGCTCCTGAATAACTACCTCGGTCATAGGTCCTTTGAAGCATTGTTCGACTGCAATGACTACTTGTTCTAGTTATTCTCCTCAAAAAGTAGGCAAGATGCATCCTGCACTGGCTGGAGATTTTGAGTCACTTCCATGAATTTTCTCTGTATGCCATGGACCTGTTGCTAAGCCATGTGCTATTCTTGGGATCTTTTCATTCACTTGACCGCTGACAAGGGCTTCAACTGCGCTTGTATTGTTGCTGCTTGATGCTTTGCTTCTTGGAGCTATGACTCCAGTGTATTGAGTTTAGGGTCCTCGGTGAGGTGCTCATAATTCTGTGCACTTTGACTACTAAGATGTTTACATTCCAAGGCTAATGCCTTGATTCTATGGACTACGCTTCAGGCGGTTTCTTCTCACTAGTCTTGCACTTCCTACGGAGTTCTTGGTACTGCTTGTAACTCCAATTCTGCTACTCTCTGTTGAAGTTGCTAGATGGACAACACGCTTTTCTACTTGACACTCCATTGGGTCTTCTTCTATCTATTCTAAGCCTGAAGTGCTCTGTTGACTTCTTCTTTAACTCTAACTTGCTTCGTGAGCAACTATTCTTTCTTGTTATGGATCTGCACTTTATCCTCTTTGAACTTGATTTATAGGTCGTCCTTCTCTTGTTTTGCAACTCAACGTTGCTCTATGAATTCCTCTTGTGCTTGCTTTAGGGCCACTGTGACATGTTATTTTTCTTCTTTCACACGACGAAGGTGATATTTGGTTTCATCAGCTATTCTACGGAGTTGGGCATGATCATCTCCCAACTTTGTTTCTTTTGATGGTGGTGGCATAGTAGATACTCCGCAGTTGGAGTGAAGGGCTTGATGTACCCCTCTAAGATCTACTTCAAATATTTCATACATGGTTTCTTGTTTGGCTTCATTTCTCTGCAAAATATATTCTGAGGTGTCTGATACAACTGTAATAATGAAGTCGAAGTCATCGACCATGAGCACAATCTGTAGCTTTGAATTACTAGCTTTGGACTTCTTCTGCGATGTAGGTTTCATTGGGGAAAACTTTCTTTTCCTAGATGTCTCTGTGTCACTAGGGGGATTCTGTGGCAATGTTACTTCAGCCTGCTTCTGCTTGTCTTCTTCCCCTTCTTTCTCTTCTTTGTCCCCTTCGTCATATCCTCCTCCTCTAGGTGAATCTGATGCAGTCTCTTCTGATGTTCTTTGTATTTCCTGTACATCTTTCTTCTTTTTATTCCTACTACTATTGGGTGCATCATATCCTTCACGAGTAACCACCAAACTTCCAATGAGGTTTGGGTCAGCCAATTATGTGTGGATAACTAACACTAGGATTTCTTCAGGCCACTCCTTGTTGATTTCCTCCATGTCCTCCTCAGTGAGATTGTAATAGGACTAAAGCTATTCTTTATGTTTGTCTCTGCACGCAGTGATATATATAAAATTCTTATCTGTGTGGAACTTCACAAATGGTCCTAACCTGTCCAGGATGTTCAATGTCATACGAGGGAAAGACTCAATAGACCTCTTTAACTGTAGGTAGTAGGTATGGAACACTGTGTTTGACTACCATTGTTTCCCCATATCGCTCAAATACCAGAGCGTGGTGAACTTCAGAGCTAGTGGATCGAACGACTCAATGTCAGGGAAGGTAGCTCCTTTCAGCATCTCCCAAGCAATGAAAATGATGAGGATCAACAACTAGCTAAAATGGAACTCATAGCCCTAATCCCGAGCTTCACAACAGTCTTTTTCTAATTGGTTGACGAGGTAAATTGCCTAGTTCATTTGTAATCCTTCCACACATTTTCCTGTGAGGACAACAACGAACCTTGTGACCTGCGTGGGTCTATTATTACTTACTAGCTTACCAATGATCAAATGGCAGGCTAGGCGTACTGCACCATTCTAGATGAAGGCTACCTTGTAGCCCCGCTTCCCCTTCTTGACATCACCATATGCGTCTTTAATCTTCTGTGCCAGAGAGCGATCTGCGACCTTCCTTGGATAAAATTATTGTGGGTCTGGTCCCTGCATGCTTAATCCAGTGGTCCTATGGATCAGTGCTAGATCAACAATGATATGCATTCCCAACCACAGATTACCACCATGGAGGCATGATAGAAGGATCTTAACGGACGCGTTAACCTCCTGATGTCTTCCGAAGTGTGGTATAAGTGTGGTATCTTCATCACGTTCAAGATAGTGGACCTTGCGATGTCCATAGTCCATGGTTGGGGGATGATATTCAACTTATTCCCCTTGGTGTTGGTCAAATATTTGTGAGGTGTGAGCATGCCATAGCTCTTGCGGTCTCCTAGGTTATAGTCATTGATCTTCAATGTCGAAATCCTCTACAACTGTAGTTTGACTGCACGTATTCCCTTCGGGAGGTACGTAGTGATGACTGTGTAGTCGAAGTCCCTCAGGACACTATCATGACTCACCACACTGGCCAGGGGTGGGATGTAGTTGGGCATGATGGATGGTATTAACTTCACATTCTCTAATTCATCATGATGCTTCATTCATTTCTCGGTCACATCTCGAGATGGTCTAGATTCATGAGCATTCGATGGGGATGCTTGCACTCCTCTCGTTGATGAGGATTTAATGCCTGCAGACATAACCTTCTTGGCCATGAGTTCTATTAGTATCTCTTCGATGGATTTTTCTGCTACACTAATTTCGTCTGACATGCACACTCGAGATCTGATATCTTAGGTCAATGAACAAACACTCAATGTAATAGAATGGATGGCGAAGTTGCAATAATCATTGCGTGAAATCAACTAGTTCTCTGTGGGCTCAGATAATCACAATTGGAAAAAGTGTTCTCAGTGCAATGCTTGACAGGATAAATAGATATTATTGTAATGGAATCTTCCAATGGGAATGAACACCTCAATCAATGCAATTCCATCTGTTATGGCACAGTCCCAAGGGTCCAAGGGCGAACGTTCCAGTAATAACTACATTTCTAGCCGTTCTAGAGTGTCGTTCCGATGGTCGAGACACCTCCAACGATCATATTGCTTCGCCATGGTGAAGTGCCAATCTATGCTGTACTGATATTTCGATGGAGTTCAAGTTTTGGAAACCTTCCTTCTGCGAAGTCCTCTTTGGAACCTTCTGCAATTTTTCTAGATTTTCTCTCTTCTTACTGAGCTTTCTGGCCTTCTTTCCTATGATATGAGGTATTGGGTTCCTCTTTCCATTATTGTTCTTATCTCCTCTTGGCATGGTAACTTCTCACTGTGGAGGGTATTTCATAGGGTTCAAGGGTGATACTTCTTCTCTTTCTGGGGTAGGTTCTCTACTCTCTTGTACAGACAGGTGTTTCAAGTCTTCCTGTGTCCTTTTAACTTCGACGTCCAAATCTCTGGTCCTTAGTAGCTTCGACTAGTTCTCTTGTTCTTCCAGTAAGTGCATTATTATCCTAGCCATGAAATCTCTTAGTTCTTGTTTTTTATGTTCTAGATCATCCTCTTCCTTTGTATCTGATCTTTCTCAATACAGGTTTTTCCTAGCAAGATAAAAAATGGGGCGCTGTTCTCAACAAACTTAACGATCTCAAATTCTTCTTCTATCGAAGTTCCATGAGCACTAATAGATGTATGGGTAAGTCTTCCACATAGGGTTATCAACTTTCCTCTAAATAATCCTATTCCTCCTAATGAAGGAACCATAACAGGCTTTCCCAAAATTATACAAGTTCTTTCTATCATGATATTCACCCGTGTTTCCTCATCCAGGACACAATCTATGTCAAAGTCTCCTATTCAATCTTCTATGCACTCTTTCTTTTTTAAGATCTCTGATAAGTTGATATCTCTATGATCGTTCAAGGTTTATTTCATCTGTAATAATACAATCTCTGATCCTTTCTAGGGTTCTATCATATCCTTAGTTTCTTGGCTTGTCTCATATTCATCTTTTCAACTTTTGCAATCATTCTAGGGAAATCCAAAACTTCATGTCCAGTAGCCTTACAACAAAGGCAAATAGGACCTCTACCAGGGCATTCCTTAGCAATATGTCCTAGTCTTCTGCAACTATAGAAAATAGTTAATCCTTTATTTCTCTTAAATGATCCCTAACCTTTCCTACACTGCGCACTGGGTTCACCGTAAATAACCTGAAAAAAATTCTTTCTAGGATCCTGCATCCATTTGTTAGTCCAAAAACTCTTTCTATGCATAGGAATAACATATCTTTCATTATTTCTATCATATATATTCATATCAAATATTATTTCTTCTATTTGTACCCTAGTTTTCATATTAGGACCAAATCTATTAAACATACCTAGATCCATTCTTTCGAAATAAGATTTTTCACTTATTTTACCTTTCTCAGAGCATAAATCTTCAAGATATTACCTCTTTTATTCAGATAAGACTTCTCTTCTTAGCACAGAGCTTCAAAATTCAAGTAGAATACTGCGCACTAGGGAAACAAACCTACACACAGAGCTTTCTCTTTTCTTCAGTTCCCAACAATCACAGTTTCAGGTCCCGACAACAGAACCATTTGTTGGCACAGGGGTAGACCCAGGGTTCAACACTTTATCAACGCACCAACAAAACCCTAACTACCATCCCTTTCGACAACATATGCGAAGCATATGAAGTCTCACTTGAGGTAGAGGCAGGGGTGGTTATAGGACTCAAATTTCTACAACCTAGCTGAGACACAGATATGTGATTACACCACTCTAACAAAGCACTTAACAGTTAACATTCATCAGTATTTAACCCTTGTTCACATCGCAGATCCAAATCCTAATTACAAAAAAATGCAATATTCAACCAGATCTAACACATCTAAGCACTTATCATATGGAAATGGATCATATCTAGCATTCATTCACATCACTAAGCACTTAATCTATCATACCAGGTTCATCTAAGAATTCATTACTACACTAATCTTAAATCATATGAACAATATAATAACCATAATTCACAAAGAAACCATAACACATGATATGTGTGGTTCACCCCAGTGTGGGGTTATGTCCATTGAATATTCTCTTCTTTATTATCTTCTCTTAATCTCCTACAAGCACAGATCCACAGGAACCCACTCCACATAGGACAGGAGATCTGCGCGCACCTCACCTGTTCCTCTTTCCCCGAGATAGGTTTAAGCACAAAGCCTTCTTACAATCTGCACATAAGCTTCTTACAATCACTTGCACTTAGCTCTAAAAGTTCTTAACACACAGTATGCACAAATCCTTTGCAATCACATAGATCAAACTCTAGCACTTAGCATCTTTGTCTCATTACCCTTTTTTTCACTTCTACTTACATCACCTAGCTTTCTATTTATAAATTACAAAATGGGCCTAAACATGGGTAAACCCACAGGTTGACATCCCATACCCATTACATAAACCCTAAAACAAAAATTTCCCTAAAAAGGGGTCGATATCCCACAATCTCCACTTTGCCTGGCGTTCTGTTCTTCGACCAGCCTATCAAAGTACCAAAAATGGTCAAACATGACCAAGTTTCTCCAAAACTTGGTCGAGGTCCAACATGAGACAATTGGCACACAAGTAGAAGAAGTAGAAGAGAATAAATAAAGGGAAGATGATGATATGCATATGACTGAAGACGAAGAATATAGTCAAGATAGAGAGAGAAGAGAAGAATTCCCAAGAAGAGACACAAAGACACCCTCAATAATTACTCAAAAGAATCATCCCGAAGCACTGATTATTGGAGATATGAATGATGGAGTGCACACAATAAGACAACTACTGTATCAAACATAAATAGAATTGTTGTCACATGTTGAGCCTAGCTCAATCAAAGAGGCATGTAAATATGAGAATTGGATCAAATCTATGAATGAAGAATTGGACCAAATTGAAAAAAAATCAAACTTGGCAACTAGGTCCAAGACTAAAAAACAAAAATGTCATTGGAACTAAATGGGTGTATAAAAACAAAATGAATGAGAATGGGAAAGTAATCAGGAACAAAGTCAAATTTGTATGTAAAGGATATGCTCAAGTTGAAGGAGTAGACTATGAAGAAACCTTTATGCCTGTGGCCATATTAGAGGCAATTAGGATGTTCTTAGCTTTCTCCAGCTACAGAAAATTTAAAGTGTACCACATGGATGCAAGTCAACATTTCTCAATGGAAATTTAGAAGAGGAAGTATATATTGAGCAACCAAAAGGGTTTCAATTAACTAACAAAGGAGACTATGTATGTAAACTAAAGAAAGCACTCTATGGTCTAAAACAAGCACTTAGAGCATGGTATGCAAGGCTAGATTCTTACTTACAAAAACAGGGCCTCAAAAAGGGATCAACAGACATCAATCTTTACTGTAAAATTGATGGTAATAACATGATTATTGTGGAATTATATGTTGATGATATTATATTTGGCAGTGATGATGAAAAAATGAGTAAGGACTTTTCTAGGATGATGCAACAAGAATTTGAAATGTCTTTGCTTGGCGAACTAAATTTATTTCTTGGATTACAAATAATACAATCCAAAAGAGGCGTCTTTATCCACCAATCTAAGTATGTTAAAGATATGCTCAAGAGATTCCAATTAAAGGATTGCAAACCAGTTAGTACACCTATGACATTTGGATGCAAACTAAGCAAGAATGATGAGTCCAAAGTTGTAGATCCAAAACACTACAAATCAATGATTGGAAATTTACTCTATGTAACAGCTTCCAGACCTATTGTCAAGCAAGCTATTGGGATCGTGGCTAGATTCCAAGAAGCACCAAAGGAGAGCCATGTTCAAACTATAAAAATAATATTTAGGTATTTGAAAGGAACCATAGATCTTGGTTTGTGGTACCCTAGCAAGGATACATTCACTTTAAAAGCATATTCAGATGTTGATTGGGCAGGAAGTGTAGATGAAAAAAAACGTACAAGTGTAGGAGAATTATTTTTGGGAGAATCATTGGTAGCTTGGATAAGTAAGAAACAATCCTCAATTTCTCTGTCTAGCACTGAAACTAAGTATATTGTAGCAACAGAATGTTGCACACAAGTGGAATGGATGAAACAAACCCTACAAGACATAAAAATAGTATTTGAAGAACCTACTATTATCCACTGTGATAATACACACACTATGAGTCTCTCTAAGAACCCCATCCAACACTCAAAATCAAAACACATTCCCATACAATACCACTATCTAAGAGATCAAGCTAAAAATGATAACATTAAATTGGAATATGTTCCAACACAAGAACAAGTGGAAGATATTTTCACAAAACCCTTAAGAAGAGATGTATTTGAATATCTTAGGAAAAACTTGGGAGTAATCTTTCTTCCAACCTAAAATCTCTCAAGAAATCAATGCATCAGTTGGCACCTATTCAGGGGGAGACAGAAATCAACGTCATAAGGTGTCATTTAGTTATGAAGGGAAAAGTGCGATTGTAGGAGGAGTTACCAATGGTCAAGTATCTGATTAGAAGTATTTAGACAAACAGATCATAGGAGAAGAAACCCTTTTCCTTTGATGTCAAAGGGGGAGAGTAACTTCAGAGGAGAGATGCAACATCACAGGGGGAGTTTGTGTATGAATTTAGTGTGTTGACCTCAATGACAAAGGGGGAGATTGTTTGACATATTGTCATTTATGTGTTGTCATTGATGTCAACAGTCATAATAAGAAAAGAAACAAGGTTAAGCTCAGGAGGGTTAGCAAATGCAGAGATAGGCTGAAGAAATTTGTGATTATTGCTGATCATGATAGGATCAACAATGTTCCTATGATAAAATCTCAGGAGGGTTAGCGATATATAGAGAGCAAAGCTCAGAAGAGATGGCATGATGAAACTTAGATCAAATCTAGACCATTGATGCGCAAACTCCATATCAATGGCAGGGATGAATTGTGGAGAGAGAAAGCAGAATTAAACTACTCTCCAGTTACAATCCCACAATTAGTCTAGATCATCAGATATCATAGCTCCAAATATCTACGACTACGGTTGATCCAACAAACGATGAGATTAAGCCATATTAAATCGTGACCGTCAGATGCACAATCGCTAGATCAACGGTAGGGATGAATTGAGAAGATCGAAAGGATAATTAAATATTGTGCTTGTTCCAATCCCGCAATTATTCAGAACCGTCCGATCTTATAGCCTCAAAGATCGATGACTGTGGTTGACTCACCAACAATGCACAACTTCATATTGCAGAATTTGGGTGTCGAGTTAAATCACTCGCAAGTTGTGGTTCCACAATCATAGTCGACTGTTGAAATGCTTCAGTGTATTCATAATTGTTGGATCACTTTAAAGTGGAAGGATAGGATAAGCAGGGAAAAAGTTAAGAATTTCATTATACAAACACCCATCAACCATCATATCAAACAAAAAATCCTGTCAGTTGTTGAATCATCTTAAAGTGGTAGGATAGGATAAGAAAGGTAATATCTGAGATCTCATTTATGCGAATTTCCGTTAGCCGTTGGATCATTCTAAGTGGAAGGATAGGATAAGCTAGAAGAGATTCACCATAGACAAATCGAGCTGTTGATCCAAGATCTAGATCGAATGAACATCTTTTACTTTGGGTCTGAATATGTAAGGAATTTACGCTCCAGAAACTTTGATATTTGAAATACCTGAAGCCTAGAAATCTGAAATGAATAAGGACCATCGGATTTAGAGGACATACGATGACCGTTGGATCAGGGTTGTTGGTCAGTAGACCCCGTCAACAAGGATGGTTGGTAGACCCCGTCAGCAAGGATACGTGGCAGACCACGTTAACAAAGGGCATATGGGAGACCACGTCAACAAGGATACGAGTCGTCTGATCTGAAAGATAACTTCATAAGTATTCTCAACCGTCGATCTACTAAAGTGGAAGGATAGTGTGAGTTGAAATTTTAACCGATATCAAGTGGTCTCCATCATTTATGACTGACTTAGCAGGTGATTACTCTGGAGGAAAGAAGGGGTTAAGATTTGAAATATCTGAAGTTCGAAGACTAGGAGTAAAAGGTGGCCATCCATCTCGATGCTTGATTTAATCCTATCCGTTAGATTTAGCAGTGAAAGGATGAGTGTAAGGATTAAATCTAACCATTGATATGGTTTTGTGAAATAAACCGTCCAATCTATTTTGAATATTTGAAAAGTTGAAAACCCAAAGTTCTGAAGGGCGAAGTCCCATTAGTCATCCATCTCGTCATAAGATTGAATCATGACCATTGATTTGATAAGCGCTCAAGCACTCATTTGGCTTAGCATATGGTTACTTCCACTGGTCATATGGAATAAGAGATATATGGGAAAATATAATAAGTTTCTAAAGTTGATAAGCCCATGGTTCTATGTCTGTGATCACATAGAAATGGGTTAAAGGAAGCGCCTATGCATAAATATGATTCTGTGATAATAACAGAGATTCAGACCAAATTAAAAGGATTCAATTGATCCATGACTGTGATCAGTTTATGAAAAACCTTCATGGGAAAATAAATAAATAACAATTAAGATTAATTAATCGAAGAGGTGCGATGGTCAAAAAAAAGGTACACAATTGTGTCACTCTCACACCGTTTGAAGAATATATAATCAAGGAAGAGTGTTGAGAAGAAGTGTGTCTCTGCAGTCCAAATCAAAAAATATATTAAATCAAAGAAGCAAAAAAAGATGCAGTAAAAGACTTGATACAAAAGCTTGTCCAGATTCATAAGAATCAAGGTTGTTTGGGTGGTGCAAGGGTAGGTTGGTGCTTGTAGAGGGAGCTGGTGATTCCTTGTTAGTTGTAGTTGAATAAACAGGGGATTGTAGCCTCCTACTAGTTGGTGCTGATGAACTAGGGTGTGGGTGCATCCTGATCAGTTGGTGCTGATTGAAAAAGGAAGAATATATTCCTTCTATGTAACATGTAAAACAATTTTTGCAGTTAATAGAAAAGAGTTTGTGGTTTTCCCAATTGGGTTCCACGATAAAATACTGTGCTAAAATTCTGTTCGCATTAATAAATGAAAAATTGATATAATTATTGTGTCACTGATTCACCCCCCCCCTCTCAGTGACATGAACTGATCCTTCACGAGCAATTTCAGATAGGAGATAGTATGAGGATGTGTGTCTCTATATAGTAGCTCTGTGCTACTAGCAGTGGTTGTGTACAACTAGACAATATAAGTTTTTTAATACTATGGATAAACATAGTTGTGTTCTATTGGATGGCATTGTAGTAGCTGTGTGCTACTAGCTGATTGTCATGGAGATTACCAGATCACTTGGAGCAGTTGTGTGTTGCTTGATCGCAAAGAATATGACAGATGATTGAAGCTATCGATGACATGGTATTATTTGTGTGCTACTAGTTGATTATATAGCAGTCAATGGAATACTATATGAAGACATCATGAAAAGAAACCTCTGTAGCTAAGAGGGAGTGTTGATGTTTGAGGCAACATCGCAATATATTCTTCATGGAGGGTCCTTTGTGGAATAGTAGAGGGGAATGTGGACTTCATACTGACATGCCTCAGATGATCAAATGAAGAAACCAAGACATTGGTTTCACGAGGAAACCTCAATTTGTATTATGAGACATTGGTTCCATGAGGGAACCTTGTTATGTCTTAGAAATTGGTTCCATGAGGAAACCTCGATATATCTTAGACATGTGTTTCATGAGGGAACCACGAGATGTCTAATATGGACACATTTCATGAGTGAAACCTAAGGTTGGAAACTTTAGGATATTTGGGTTTCCAATATACATTCATGTACCTAAGGAGAAAATGACCAAGTTAGACCCTTCACACAAAAGGGTTCATTTGTGGGGTACAATGAGTCTTTGAAGGAATAACGGATCTACATCCCTGGTCATAGACAAAATGAGGTGAGGAGATATGTTACCTTTGAGGAGGAGGTAGCCTTTAGAATATATATAGGATCTCACATGGATATTTATAGTGAGATATGGTGCCTTCTCCCCATCACCGTCCAATAGTTCGAAGGGAGGAATGTTATAGGATAAATCCGTGAGTGCAGACACAAACCGATCTCCCTAGATCCACCTGGTATCTAGAACAAAACAGGACAACATAATACACTTTCCCTAGATCTAGACTATTGAATGAACTGAGAGATGAGGATCATGGACATACCTTATGAATGCTTTACTTAGATCTCTGTTGTTCCAAGCTTTGCTCCAATGCTCTCGTCCCGTTCAGATCACAACATAACGAACCAATCGAAGTAAAGATAGACTAATATATTCAATAACTAGTCTATACATACGATCAAGGAGTTATGTAATAAAGTGACATCATATTTATGGGAAAGGGACATATTACTGTATTAGATTAATTGAAAGTGAAACTTACAACCTGAGCCTTGATGTCATAAGTCTCCTTTCGATGGCTCCTAGCTCTGACACACACACTTTCTCATGCATGAAGAAAATCAACCACATGTGATGACCTTGCTGTTGTCTCTAGCTGCTGTAGCATCAGTCCTCCATATAGTCTTGCACTAATTCTCTAATCAAACTCTTGCTAACTTGCTTCTAACTGAACTTAACCCTTTCCATGAGAAATCTTCTCAATATATAGGAGAAGATAGATTAGTTACTTGGATAGGGAATGATCCCAAGATATCTGGAATGCCAGCACCTGAATATCCATTCGAAAGCCAATTCATCCTTCTAGAAGATTCCTTTCTAGAAGGTTCAAGATTTTTATCTTTTTCCCCTTTAAGAGCATGTTTGCACCCTAACCATGAGTACAATGTGAGAAGTTCGCACCCCAGCTTAAGGTAGCCTGCGAGAATCATGCATTCTCGCAAGAGAATATATAAGTAGCCTGCGAACATGTTTCAAAATGTGATTTGTGGAAGAAGACAACTGTAAATTTTCTCAGGAAAGTGTTCTTGGTAAAGAGCTTGATTTTCCATCATCATGACATCATCATGACATCATCACAATGACCAAATTTGTGGATAACAGAATGCCCCCCAAAGTCTGAGAGCGGAACCAGTGACAGTCGATAGACTTTGTAAGCTGCATGTGTGTGTCAAGAACCAAAAACACATCTAATCAGAGACCTACAAACATCCAAGCATCAGCAGAATATCATGTATCTCAATTCTGAGATAGGCATTCCCATACTCAGATCATATACTAATGACATCGTAAACCAAGGTCATGGCCACCAATCATACACTGTGGATCCATGCCGTCACTATATAGCACAGCCACCTGAATACACTGTGGATATGTGTGACAAATTTTCAGTCAAGACGACATAGCCACGAATCATACATAGTGGATCTATGTGTCACAAATTATACATACTCCATCGCAACCTGGATCACAAAGACAATATCCAGGGTCTTCAATATCGTTGCCCAAAGTATGAATCTGACCATGTGATTACATGTGTCGAAGTCGAACATGGTAGAGACCACTTGATTACCGGTCATTGATGTATACCGTTAACAAGTGCGAGAGAAATCATCATTAATGTCAATGATTCCCAAGGTACTACAGTACAATCCATCGACTATGAATAAATGAGTTGATGTCGAACACTCGATGAAATCTCTCGATCAGGGGTCAATGATGTATACCCACTGTCGAAAGCGAGAAACTTTCCATTGAGGCATGCAAGCTTCAAGGTACTAAATAATTTCCAAGTCTTGACTCCGGATAATGTGCTGAAGTCGACAGAACAAGACTCGTCACAGGAGGGCCTTGATGTATCCCCCATCAGTGACACGAAATGAGTAACAGAGTTTGAAAGTGAAACAGAGTATATGACAATTAGACTTTGGACACAGGGAAGGCTGACTCGGAGTGGAAGGATAACTGCAGATGACCGACTCAATAGAGGTTTGGACTGCTCTTGAACATATGAACGACACGACCAATTATTTGGCAGCATTGACTCAAAGACGACACACAGAAGGACCTTGCTATTGAATCGAATGAGACAAATGGATTTCCCAAACCGGCTTCAAATGACGAATAGGGGGTGTCATGTTCAAGAGCGACACTTACTACCAATTAACTCAAAGATGAAACATATCCCTTTCCCAAATTTTCCCCCACCATTTCTGGCAAGTACCTCTTTATTTTTACGCAAGCTTGAAGAGGATCACATATGATTGTTGATATAACCTCATCCTTCGGACGAGTCCCTCAGAGTATTTTTAACGAACCCTAAGAAGGAGTGGTTCGGTCCCATCACGGTTCAGTCAATGTTTGTTTAACGAGTCCAGAGATATAAAACTCGAAGGTTTTTCAGGATTATAGAGTTTGGAAAAACACTCAAAAGAGAACTCTCTCAGTTCCTTTTTCGTACAATAGTCCAATGAGACCGAAAAAGGGTTAAAATATCGCTCGAAGGACGCATAACTTCAAATACTTTAACGAGAGTGAAAATATCAAGTTCGCTCGACAATCTTTTCATATTTAGGGAGTCATGAAAAGAGCTTAAAGTTAACTCCAGGGGGGTTCCTTTTTCGTGTAACCACAACGAGCCCGGAAAAGAGATAAAACAATGCTCGATCACGTTCTTTATATTTTTTGCAAGCGCAAGAACGGATAAAAGTGCTTGAGGTTTTATATCAAAACCATAGGAAAGAAACAAAAACACACCACACCTCAAAAGTGTTTGTCCATAATCATCCGCATTGGGTACCTGCAAGTCATGTTACTCACTTCTATATTAGTAATTAGGGTTAAATAAAGAATAAACATGGAAAAACCCACTTTTATCATGGTAAAAAGTAAATAAAATAAATTTACAATTCATTTTACCATATCATTTTCCCTTTTTACCATTTGAGTGCAAAAAACCTCCCTTTTACCTTCTACCTTCATCATCAATTTTTGGGAGCTTCGGGCCATCATTCTTCGAGCCATCTGCGGTGTTTTGGTAAGTTTTCAATTCTCTATCTTTCCATGGTTCAATTTCATAATTTCATTAGTTAAATTTTAAGTTTTAAGTCCATTTGGAAAACCCTATGCGTGTGGAAGGATTCTCGCAGGCTACCCATACGGGGCCTGCGAGAATGCTTCATTCTCGTAGGTGGGCCTAAGGAAGCATGCGAGAAGTTCACACTGTGTGCCATAGGACACCTGTGAATAGCGCAAAGTTCAAAAAAGTTTTTAAAATTTAGCCAATAAAAAAGGTTTATTCCATGAAAGAGAGTTTTTAATCATCTTCCTATGTTCCCCATGCAGGTTTATAACCATCATAATGGTGCTCGAATGGAGAGAACGGGAACACAAGGATGATAATGCAACCGCCGAAAATCACCCTCCGACTCTTGCCTTAAGAGATTGCGGTCTCTTGAAGTATTTCCGCATATCGGGCATGAGAGCCCAAGTTCGATTGCTAGAACACTTGGTCCGGATGTGGGATCTGGATCAACAGGTTTTTAATGTCGGAGCTCACACATTGATGATCAACATTGAGGATATCTATTTCCTGACTGGGCTATCCAGGCGAGGTTCCTACGTTAGTTTGACTGGTAGTCGAAGGGGTGGCTTAAAAATGAGTGAGTATTGCCAGGAGTACTGCGTGCCTGAGGCTGAACGACAAAAAGGAAAAGTGGCCATTTGGGGAGTGACTGATATAACTCTCCGTACCATTCTCTTCACTATCGCTCATATGGAAGGAAGTGTTGCCCCACATATGGCTCTGCAGAGCTATTTTCAGTATGCCCTCGAGTGTACTGAGCCCCGGGTCTTCAACTGGGATGACGCCGTTTTACGCAGTCTCAAGAAACAATTGACCAAATGCAGGCGTGGAGAGCTAAAGCAGTTTGGTTATGGATCATTGCTAGTGTCCTTCTTCTGTGAGAGGGTCCCAGTGTATAGGCTTCAGGCTAATTGGCACTTTCTGGGTCCCAGGGATCCATGGATGTTACGATGGTGTCAACTCATGGCTAGACATGTGACAGGACCGATCGTCAGGTATGACGATCTCTTCTTTGTCTGGCTTCAAGGCCAGGTGTTGATTGTAGAGGATTATGCATACGCTAGCTTGGAATTTCACGGCGATCCTGACCTTACACTTCCTGAAGACGCACAGTGGGGAGACATCGGTAAGAAGTACACAAATTTTTCAAGGTTTTAAATGTTTTTGGATTTTTAACATATATAAATGTTTTTTTGGTTTTATAGTTTTATCTGAAGACTAACACCAAATTTTGTGGATAACATAGACGTTGGCACATATAGACCTGCTGGTAGTTCTCCTGTTCAGTGTCGAGGAGAGGCAGCAGTAGCAGTTCCCCAGTATGCCGAGGACTATCTAACAGTGAAGCAGAACTTAGAGGGTCTGATGACCGATATTCCAGATATGCCTCTGGAGGAGATCCCACGACGTGATCAGTGTCACACCATGGGAGTCTCTGCCTCTATGGGTCGCTTGCTCCGCAGAGTGGCTAGGACATTAGTGTGCTATCGTGAACATCATTGATGTCACTATGTATAAGCCATGGGCTTCATTTTTGATATTTTGGTCTTCAGACACATTTGGTAAAAACAAACTTTTATCATTATATATACATGGATTCTACCGGCTTACTTTACATTGTGTAAATTTTAATGTGTTTGATTTTATAAGTGATTTAAATGTCTATCTAATACATAATTAGCTAAATCATCTGTCAATGTATTAAGACTTCTTGGAATGTGTTGATATTCAATATAATCAAAATGTCGTTCCAAGAGGCGAATCCGCAAATATACCCTTAATAACATAGGACTTCAAATAGAATATACATTACTGAGCTGTAGTACTACAAGCTGCTAGTCAAGTCGCACAACCAGGTGACGAATTCCGAGAGAGATAACATCAACCAATAACTCAATAACGGCGCTATACTCTACAATGTTGTTGGTTGCTCGGCCAAGACATATACCTCGTAGAGATATGAGTTCATTTGTTGGGGCATAGATTGCCCATGCAACGGAAGCTAGGTTCCAAGTACTATGGCTAGAACCGTCGACAAAGCCAATATAAGGTAGCGAATACTCTGACATCTGGCAATCAAACACAATGTCACATAAGGGCAGAGACCAGATAACGTCAAAAACAAAACTAAAGTAATACACACACTCAGTATGATACATAAAAATACAAGTACTCATGCACAAATGACTCATGCATAGTACTTCTTCAAGTACAACCCATTCCTGGGTTCACTCAAAGGTACCCCATCATAATCCACTAGCTCATACACTTCTTTTTCCAAAACTTTGCTAACAATATAAGGCTCACGCCACATTGGTTTGAATTTCCCAGCTCCTAAGACATCTTTATCTTGTTCATACAGAAGAACAAGATCTCCTTCAGAGAAGACATGAGGTTTGACATGCTCGTCATACTGTGCCTTAACACGTTTCTTCTGGGCTTCTATTACAAGAGTAGCGTCACGACGAGTCTCGTCCAATCGCATCAAATACAACAGACGTTCCTCTTCGGCAGAAGTATTAGGTAAGAGTTCTACAACTTGCTTCAAATACGGGATTTCACATTCTATTGGTAGAATGGCTTCCATGCCATAAACTAATCGAAAAGACGTGAATCCCGTGGCAGACTTAACAGATGTCCGATATGCCCATAATGCAGAAAATAACATTGTGTGCCAGCTGGTTTTATGGATTCCTATCATCCGTCGAATCATAGTTATAAGAACCTTATTGATGGCTTCGACCTGGCCATTGGCCTGTGGATAATAGGGCATTGAGCTATCATGACGAAGGCCCAAATTATCTGTAAGTTCAGACATCATATTATTTCTAAAATGACTACCGTGATTGGTAATGATAGCCTGAGGAACACCAAAATGAGTGATAACATGGTTGAAAAGGAATAAGGCTGCAGTCCTCCCAGTATTGTCGAATGTCGGCATCGCCTCGGCCCACTTTGTGAAATAATCAACAGCTACAATAATGTAACCATGCCCCCCGACCGAGTGAGGGTGACATGTCATGAAATCAATGCCCCATTTAGCAAAAGGACCTACTGAGACTACAGGATGAAGGGGAGCAGGATGTGACCGAATCTTCTGATTATAGGTCTGGTAGGCATGACACTTCTGGACAACAGTAATGCAGTCAGTGAATAGGGAAGGCCAAAAGTAACCTGCACGTAAGATCTTCTAGGCAGTAGCATACCTAGACATATGACCACCACATGCTCCTGAATGGTAGTCATTCAAAGATTTCTCAGCTTCGTCAAAAGTCAAACAACGCCGAAAGACAGAGTCAATGCCTCAACGGTAAAGAGTATCACTGAGGATGATATAATGACATGCTTGATAATGTACACGACGTCGTTCATTACTGGACAAATTAGGCCAGAAAGTTTGAGTTTGGAGATATATAATGATATCTCCGTACCAAATATCATCGGTACTGATAAGGAAAAGTGACTCGTCAGGTAACGAATCGACTGCTACCTTTTCCATGGCCGTGTGGGGAAAATCACAAATTAACTCAGCAAAAACTAGAGATTTCTTCGACGTGGCGCGATCGAATTCCAAATCGAACTCCTGGAGAATAACAATCCACTTGGAGTACTTGCCCCCCAGCAATTGACGTGTCGATATGTGTTTCATGGGGTTATAGTGTGAAATCACTGTAGTCTTCCTAGAGAGAATATAATGACGGAAACGTTGGACTGCTTGGACGACAACCAAGGCCAGCTTCTCAACATGTTGGTACTTGATTTCCGTGGATGATAAACTTCGACTCAAGTAATAAATAACATGTTCATCGTGGTTATCATCCTCTTGAACGAGGACCATGCCGATAGTATACTCGGATGCAACTAGATAAAGAAAGTAATCTCGACTATAATCCGGAGGGAAAAGAAGAGGAGCTTTTGTCAGGGACAACTTTAAAGATTCAAAAGCATTGTGAGCAACTTTATCCCAGACAAACTCTGAACCTTTCTTTAGAAGACGTGTGAAACCTCAAGTAATCTCAGCGTAATTCGGGATGAAGCGACGAAGAAAGTTTTCTTTCCCCTGCAAACTTTGTAACTGGCATAAAGAAGAAGGAGGAGGGAGATTAAGAATTGCCTCGACCTTGATAGGATCTACCCGGATCCCATGGCGTGAAACGATGAAACCAAGGAGACGTCCAGATTCTACGCAAAAAACACACTTATGAGGATTCAGGTGAATGCGATAGAATCGACAACGAACAAAAATCGCTCGGAGATGATTAGGGTGGTCGACCCGACGTAAGGTGTGAGCCGGAAAATCGTCCAAATAAGGTTGAACAATATGCTTAATATCGTGAAATGCGTAAGACATAGCACGTTGGAACGTAGCACCTGTGTTCTTCAGACCGAAGGGAAGTTTCCTGTAGGCGAAAGTACCCCAAGGACAAATAAAATCCGTTTTATGTTGGTCCTCAGGAGCGATATTGATTTGATTATAGCCGGAAAATCCATCCATGAGGGAAAATATTTCACTGCCGGCACAATCATCGACAATATGGTCAACGAAAGGGGTTGGAAAATTGTCTTTTGGACAAGCTTTTTTGATATCCCGATAATCAACACAGATGCGTATACTACCACCCTTCTTATCGATCGGTACGGGGTTGGAAACCCATTCTGTCAATGCCACAGGGTAAATGAAACTGGCTTGAAGAAGTTTTTCAACTTCGAGTTTAATGGCTGCCGCTTTACGTGGATGGACAGGACAGAGGCACTGCCGGACTGGTTTAGCTCCGGGGTATGTCTTAATCTCATGAACGACGATAGCAGGGTCAATACCCGACATCTCTTCGTAAATCCACGCAAAGATATCACAGAATTCTTTAAACAAGGAAGTATAAGTGACAATTTCTTCGGGAGAACATGAAGCTCCAATATGAACATTCTCGACGATCCCAAGTTTCACTAAAATATCTATGGGCATCATGGGTGAAATGTTACTGAGGTTCCCTTCTGAAAACACATCTCGTGTAGATTGGGAAACCGTGGATATAACAACAACGGTCGACGGAGTCGAGATCCGCTGATAATTCTCAAGAGTCTGTTGTTCCAGAAACAAGATGGAACGATGATGTCCATCGTCCCAAGGGGTATCTTCCATGACGGACATGATCATCTCGTCAGTGGGAAAGATGACACAGAAAGGATCAGGAGACGACTCGTCAAAAGAAGTAGTAAGGGTTTCCGATTGAATGGCTTGATAAGAAGACTCAACCGGACTTAACGGCATAACGTTGCCGAAATGAACATGATCTCCAGGATCAGGGACTATCCAAGGGTCAACAGACACCGTAAGTTCATGAGGTACAGTAGAGATCATATTAATAGAAGCAATAAACGAGCGTGGAAGATTGGGTGGTGGTGGTATGGGGAAAGTACCCATTAGTGAGGAGTCTTTTAAAAGATCGACCCCAACATTCTCGTAACCCGGTGGGGTTTTAGTGATGAAAGGAACGTTGCCAACGTGAGTATCCACATTAAAAAAGGCAAGTTGATCGACCGTAACCACTTTTCCTTGGTGAGGAAATCGTACGACACGGAAAATGGTTGACACGACAGCACGCATAGAATCGACCTAGCTTCGACCAAGTAGAAGATTATAATCTAAGGGAGTATCGAAAACTTCCACTTTCACCTGAACGGTCTTACCTTCTAGAGTGACAGGAAACAATGGTAGAACACCATAAGGCTTAAAACCCGAGCCATTGAAGGCTCTTAGAGTGTTTTGTGATTCATTTAACGGGGGAGGGCCAATGGATTTCCAACAAGAAAAAGACATTACGCACGTAGAGGCACCTTCATCAATAACAGTCCGACAAATACTCTTGTCGGAGACCACAACTTGGATTTGAAACGCAAGTTGTGGGGGTAACCTTGGAATGTGATCATCCAAGTTAAAGACTATCAGATTCATATCTGTTGGATCAATGCCACCGATAGCTTTCAACAACGCCCTTCATTGTGCAGGACAAGATTGAAGGAATTCCAGGGCAGACATCGTTGAGGGTGCTTGGGCCAGATCCTTGACAATGCTATAGTTCTGGGCTGCCCGAGCATGAGGATTGAATGCCGACTTCTTAACGACACCTTTCGGAGGTCGTAAAACTATATCAAGACTCGGTCGTTCGAGATGAAGAGGACCGTTCGTAGGTGGATTTGGTGGAGAAGGTTGTACCAAATCGGGAGGTAAGTCGTCAACTTTATCTTTAGAAGGAGTATAGTCTTTAGCTCTAGTGGTAAGTGCAACATTGTTTTTTGTAGAATCACCGGTGCACATCAAAACATAAGATGATGTAGAAGTAGAGGGTTGGTCGTGAATGACCAACGAATCCTGTTGTTGAGATGGGAAGGGTTGAGACAAGACTGCCGGTGTAGAGGGCTTTGGTGTTCCTTGAAGGAACTTGTTAACCTCGGCACGTCTCGGACAATCCTTCGTGTAGTGATCGTCACCACAGATAAGGCAAGGGTAGCATGGTTTGCGCTTATCTCGGTCATCAACAGGAGGTGATTTGGTTTTCTCATTTGGATTATTGTTTTTACCCTCCTTATTCTTGCCTCTCCCTTTCTTAGACTTAGGCTTACCTGTCGGCGTAGATTGAACAACGTTCACTTCAGATGTTTTACCGGTGGGAGGAGCAGGAGACGGAGTGTTATAACCCTAAAATGCACCACACAGGCTTACCTGGCATCAGGCCAACTCATGCCTCTTCCTAGCCAAAGCCATGCTGAACAAAACCTCAAAAAACCACTTAAAACAAGCAACCCACACCCTAACCTAACACTGGGCGTGGGTGACCGCTTGCTGGCCTTCTACTGCACGCGGTGGACCACGGGCTGGCCCACTACAGCCCGTGTTTACCTAACAAAGCAAAAAATCAGGAAAGTTTCCACCGGGACGAAGAGCTTTTTGTCAGTTAACTGGAACTCCCAACCATGCATGGCCGAGAGTTCGCCAAAAACCCTATCTCCTTCTAGCCTATAAAAGGAGGGGTAGGGGTACTATTCAAGGAGGAAAATCATAGCAAAGAAACTCTGCCAAAATTGCCAAGTCCATTATTTTCCCAACCCTTTAGCCTTTCCTCAAGCTTTAGGATAAATTCAAGCAAAGCAGTTGGAGGACAAAAGAAGAGGAGGAGCCCAGGATCAGGATCGAGGAACGGTGGCCGGTCTCTGAAATCATTGTAAGTTGATTCATATTGAGATTAATGAAAAAGATACTTTTCCCGTCCCGAATACA
>ML802567.1:119584-133079 GCA_009831015.1 Picea engelmannii | reverse complement strand
AACTGGAACTCCCAACCATGCATGGCTGAGAGTTCGCCAAAAACCCTAGCTCCTTCTAGCCTATAAAAGGAGGGGTAGGGGTACTATTCAAGGAGGAAAATCATAGCAAAGAAACTCTGCCAAAATTGCCAAGTCCATTATTGTCCCAACCCTTTAGCCTTTCCTCAAGATTTAGGAGAAATTCAAGAAAAGCAGTTGGAGGACAAAAGAAGAGGAGGAGCCCAGGATCAAGATCGAGGAACGGTGGACGGTCTCTGAAATCATTGTAAGTTGATTCATATTGAGATTAATGAAAAAGATACTTTTCCTGTCCCGAATACATGAGTCTCATCTATGTTATTTGATTTATGTTTTATCTCTAACCCTCTAGTAGATCAGTAGCATGCATGCGTAGTTTTGTCTTGATTGCAAGAAGCTTTGTGGAAGGAGCAGCAGCAGCAAGGAGATAAAAGCTCAACGGAGGATCTACTTCAACCGTCGTTAAAAAGGTTAGTTGATTCTTCCTGTGTTTGCCTGAGAAAAAGGGTTATAGGTTTGGGTAGGAGGTTAAAAGTTATTCTTGAAGGGTCATGATCCACGTACAAGTTTAAAGCCCTAGCTTGTTAGTCCGTAGGGTAGAATACCCCACAACACAGAGCACTTTGCACATTAGAAGAATTGGATTTCGGGGTTGTAGTTGAAATGAAATGTGAGTGGCTATGAGTGGAACTAATCACACCATCAGCTGCATGTGAGGCAGCTGGAGTAGCAGAAGTGTTGGAACTACCAAGACGAGGTAAATCAGGCAGTAAATCATACAAGGTTCCCGTTTGCGAATAAACGAGATCAAGATACTGAGCACGACTAATAGCCTTCTCTTCTGTGACAACACCGCCCATAGCAATGTCTTTACCAATTTTGTTTACAAAAGACTTGGTAAACCATTCTTCCAGTAACTGATCAGGAAGCTCAAGTTTAATGAGACGTCGCCTCCGTCGCCGCTCATGAATATGATCCGATATATGAGTGATCGAGCTCTGTTTGAAGGAGGTTAAAATCTTAGTTCCGGTATCGTAATGGATCGGTAACTGGTAATGAGTTAGAAAGGCCATTGCAAGGGTGTTAAAATCCGAAAAAAAACCTCATGGTAATTCAATGTACCACTTCGCAGCAGCACCCGTAAGAGTTCGTTGAAAAAGACACAGTCTAATGGAGTCGTCCATCAACGAATTGGACGAACGCCACAAATGGAAAGTCATGAAATGATTATTTGTGTCCTCTCCCACCTTCCCATCAAATTTTGGAATGTCCGATGGAAGCTTTGCAGGAATAGCAGGCCATTGGGGAGAGTGACGAATAGGATCATTAAGAATCCTAGACAAATCTGGCAAATCCAAAGTAGCAAGAAAAGGCAATTGCCGATTCACTTGTGGATACTGGTGACTTTGGGGCGGAAGCCCGGTCGGTAGATCAATGGGACCGTATGCAGTCTGCCCCCAGAGGGAAGACCCTGGCTAGCTCTGTGGTGGTTGAATAGGATAGTACCCCCAAGGATTGTGACCTTGAGTCTGAGCAGGGACTTGAGGTTGAGTAGTTTGACCCGAACCCCAAATAGGATTAGTCACACCTGGATATAGTTGGCCTGTAGTAGGGACAGTTTGCTGCCCCCCAGCATTTTGAGGAAAGTGTTGCATAAGTTGATTCCAGTACTGGGCCAACGCAGGAGGTATGTTTTGTCCTAAAGGTGAGGTTGGTCCCCCTATCAAAGGGACAATTCCACCCGAGAGTTGTATACCAACCGTAGGTTGTGTAGTAACTGTGTTATGTCCAGGAAAGGGAAAAGGAAATGGAACTGTGCCACTCTGTCCACCAATAGGAATCTGTACATTAGGTGCAACGGTCGGGATAGTGCTACTAGTATTAGGATTGCCAATAGAAAACTGAGGGAGTGTCGGGATGAAACTGGGAATAGGATGCCCAGGAAACTGAGGACCACTTGGAGAACCAGCTGGAGTTTGTGGGGGTGTTGGATGGGAAATGTTCACCAACAGATTCAGCACATGGTAACCAGGAGGTAAATTCAGATTAGCCTCAGGAGTTCTCTGGGTATTGATAGGAGGAAGAGTAGTTGCAGTAATTCCGGTTTGGACACTCGTAGTATTTGCGAGATGGGCCATCTTGGGAGGAAGAAAAAAAAGATAAGTGGTAGTCTCTGGTGTAGTTTCTGGTTCAGGAGACACAGGAGGGTTGATTTCGTAGACAGGTGATGACTCAGTACCAAACAAGACTCATTGGAAATCACCTGACCAAAAAGGATCTTGGCCCACTACACTGTGAGAAGGCCCAACAGTTGATTCAGAGAATGTAACAATGGTTTCTTCAGAAGGATTTAATCGTCCAACAGGTCGTTCACCACGACGAATGCGGTAGTCCTCTATAGTATTGGTAATTCAAAATTCAGCAAGAGGATCAGTGGGTTCTACTTGTGGAGGTGGGGTAAAAACTTCTGGGACGTCGCTTATGCCCACGTGTGGTAGAGTAACAAGGGGAATTTCACCTGGACGAGGAGAATCCTCAGGGGTACCCTCAGGTGTTGTTGTATGCAAAGGTTGTGAAGCTTCTGGATGTTTCGGAGACAAACCTTTCATCCTACGTGAACATCGTGGGGGAGAAATTGTAAACAAGTAACCAACTCCCCAACAAAAATCCTATGGTCAACTTTGAGGAACAAATAGCACACCCTAGTAAACAAAACCTAGAAGCAATCACCAAGCAAACAATACCTTCTAATACCAAAGCCACTAGTTGGTGATGAAATCCAATGTCGCAACAAAGAGACGAGAAGGGGCGGGGCTAAGATGGAAAAGTTACATTGACGACCTGCTTAACAGACTTATGCCCTGGTGCAATCTCCCACACATAATCGTGGGTATACCCTCCAAGGAGCCCGAGTGAGTTTGATCAACGTCGATTCCAGGTACCGTGAAGACTTTCCCCTCCACAGTCACCTTGGGTAAGAACCTAGAGATATAAGCCACTAAGGTCACCACATACAACAGTACAACCTGGGGAAACGGTCGTCAGTCCGATCCACATGCAAAGGCAGGGTATCTAGCCCGAAATCTACTCAAAGGCTTCCACTCATAATTGTGGGTATACCTTGGAGTGACCCCCATAATACGTGCAATCTCTACACTGATGCCAACAAAGCAGGGTTAGTAACTCTGCCAACACCAATGCAACCTAATGCTTGACCCTTGTGTTAGAAGGGCTTCCCAGGAAAATATGCTGCCAATGGAATTTTACACTCCCAAACTCAAGATACTATTGTGTGTTTTTGAGCTTTTGGAGAGTGTGTCTCTCTTCCTACTCCAAAACACTAGCCTAGCTAAATGTTGGTGTAAAAGAGTCCTAGAAAAGAGTTACTAGATCAATTTTAATATTACACAATGTTTTTACAGGCTGTTGTTTACTCAATGGTAACGGTAATGAAACTCGTGATGTATGACTCTGACCCAAATAATGCAAGGATATGATGAAATATAATTTGTTTCATTCGATGAATCCTAGTTATGGGAGAGAGAGAACAATTTCCGAATCAATTGCAAGACTACAATACAAATGCAATATTCAATTTCCTTTCAGATGCCAATGTAAACAATCATGTATCAATGAGCAAGTTCCATATATCTTGTTCAAAACTTCAATACTCTTAAAATTTGATTTTCAAATGTTTTTGCAAGAGGCAAAAAACAAAAACTTGAAAGAGAACATGCAGTTCACTTTCCAAGAAGAACTCTGAATAATGAAAAAAGAAAACCAAATTATAAAGACCTGAACAAAAAACCCAATCCAATACTTTCAACGAAAGCAAAAACAAAAGAAAACCAAAGAGCTTCTCAATGCAAATGAAAAATTATCCTTTCAAACCAACAAGCACAAGAGAAACACCGAACACTCAACTCTCAACCAATCCCTGGTTCTCAGCCAGTCAGACACACTCAACTCCAGAAGTCAGAGGGAATGAAAATGCCAACAAGAGCTAAGAAATGAAAGTTAAGCTTCAAAGGCGAGAAAAACCTAGAAAACCTAGATCAGTTCCAGCAAGCCAACTATAGAAAAAGGTATGTAAGTCACTGATTCAACAAGCCAAAGAGGTGAAAATCAACATATATGAGCAATTGACAGAGTCAAAACTTGAATTCAAAAATTTCAAAAAATCTGTTCGCAGGCCAGTGTGGAACACAGTGCAAGAAGATAGTGTTCTCGCATGCCACTTTGATGCAGCATGCAAACTGTTCGCACTGAAATATATATACAAAGTGTGAACTGTCAAGGTTCTCGTAGGTTGTCAATGGCCACAGTGCGAGAATCCATGAAACTAATGAAAATTTTGAAAAAGCAAGTAAATATCAAACTGGCTTATAGACCCAGAAGGTCTCTCAGGGTGTCCTGAGGACTCAGAGACTGACAAATCAAGAGAAAAATGTAAACAGAGCAAATGGCCACAGAAAATTCAAAAAACCATAAATAAAAAAGGGATAATTCCCCAGTGGAGTCGCCAATTTTGTTATAGGATAAATCCATGAGTGCGGACACAAACCGATCTCCCTAGATCCACCTGGTATCTAGAACAAAACATGATAGAATAATACACTTTCCCTAGATCTAGACTATTGAATGAACTGAGAGATGAAGATCATGGACATACCTTATGAACGCTTTCCTTAGATCTCTGTTGTTCCAATATTTTCTCCAATGCTCTCGTCCCATTCAGATCACAACAGAATGAACCAATCGAAGTAAAGGCAGATTAATATATTCAATAACTAGTCTATACATATGATCAAGGAGTTATGTAATAAAGTGACATCATCTTTATGAGAAAGGGACATATTACTGTATTGGATTAATTGAAAGTTAAACTTACAACCTGAGCCTTGATGTCATAGGTCTCCTTTCGATGGCTCCTAGCTCTGACACACACACTTTCTCATGCATGAAGAAAATCAACCACATGTGATGACCTTGTTGTTGTCTCTAGCTGCTGTAGCATCAGTCCTCCATACAGTCTTGCACTAATTCTCTAATCAAACTCTTGCTAACTTTCTTCTAACTGAACTTAACCCTTTCCATGAGCAATCTTCTCAATATATAGGAGAAGATAGATTAGTTACTTGGATAGGGAATGATCCCAAGATATTTGGAATGCCAGCACCTGAATATCCATTCGAAAGCCAACTCATCCTTCTAGAAGATTCCTTTCTAGAAGGTTTGAGATTTTTATCTTTTTCCCCTTTAAGAGCATGTTCACACCCTAACCATGAGTACAGTGTGAGAAGTTCGCACCCCAGCTTAAGGTAGCCTACGAGAATCAGGCATTCTCACAGGAGAATATATAAGTAGCCTGCGAACATGTTTCAAAATGTGATTTGTGGAAGAAGACAACTGTAACTTTTCTCAGGAAAGTGTTCTTGGTAAAGAGCTTGATTTTCCATCATCATGACATCATAACAATGACCAAATTTGTGGATAACAAGGAAATTAAGCCTATTGTTCCAATTGATCCTGTTGATCTTGTAGCTCCAGTTGATGTTCCTAGAGATATTATAGTAGGTCGGAAGAGACCTACATGGGCTCATCAGACTCTGCAGGAGGAAGAAGGACATGCAACTCCTTGCGTTACCTTCTAAGAGAGAAAGAGACCTCAAAGATATTCATTCTATGCCACAACTATGAGCCACATCATTGATTCCGAGCCTTCCTATTATACATAGTCATCTAGCCAACCAATAGGGAGAGATGGAATGATGGAGGAGTATCAATCCATCATGAAGAATGTTGTGTGGGATATTGTTTTGAGACTTGAGGGGAAGTCAATATTTCATTCCAAGTGGATCTATAATATCAAACACACAACTGATGGGAGCATCGAGAAGCACAAAACAATATTTTTTGCTAGAGGATTCTCTCAGATGGAGGGAATAGATTATGAGGAGACATTTTCTCCTCTTTCTCAATACAATTATATCTAGATGATTATTTACCTTGTAGCATCCATGGGTTGGATACTACATTACATGGATGTGAAGACAACCTTTCTCAATAGAGAGATTGAGTAAGAATTATACATTGAGTAGCCAGATGGTTTCATGATACATGAGAAGGAGTCTCATGTGTGCAGGTTAAAGAAGGCCCTATATGGACTAAAGAAGGCACCTCAAGCTTGGAATGCAAGGATTTATGGACACCTGATGAGTTTGGTATTCAAAGAAAGAGTTGTTTATCCCAACCTATACTAAAATATTGTTAATGGGGAGTCCCTAATTTTGTTCCTCTACGTTGATGATTTATTCCTCACCGGTATAGATAGCCTTATTGCTGAATGAAAGTATTTGTTGGAATTTGAGTTTGAGATGAAGGACCTTGGTATGATGCACTAATTCTTGGGACTAGAGGCATGGAAGAGAACTAATGAGATCTTCCCGATTCAGGGGAAGTACACAGTTGAGATATTGAAGAAGTTTGGGATGTTGAATGGCTACACCAATGGTGAAGAATATGCAGAAACAAAGTGTGTCTTCTTCTGATTTCGATGAGATTGATCCGACCCTGTACATATAATTTATTGCATCATTAATGTATCTGGTTAACACTAGACTATATATTTTCTATGCAATGAGTGCACTTTTCCAGTTTATGAGTCATCCGAGACAGACACAATGTATTGCTGTGAAGCATGTGTTGAGATACCTGTGATGAACAATTGTACATGGTCTGAGATATATTTCCATTATTGACATGAGATTTCAAGGATATATTGACTATGATTGGGCATGGATTACAATGGATAGGAACAACACCTATGGGTGTTGATTCACTTTGGGATCTACCATGGTTTCCCAATGTAGTAGGAAATAAACTTTTGTGGCTTTGAGCACTGCAGAAGAAAAGTACATTGCATGGAGTGTGGAATTACATGAAGCAGTGTGGATTTGAAAGATCCTTGCGTATTTATTTGGACAGGTGTTGGATTCCATCGTTATTCAATGTGATAACCAGAGCTGTGTGAAGCTCTCAAATAATCCAATTTTTCATGAAAACAAATTGAGATCAAGTACCATTACATATGAGACATGGTGCAAAGGAAGGAAGTACTGGTGTAATACCTTCCTACATATGAGTAGGTTGTTGATGTTATTACCAAACTCCTTACTAGGATGGAGTTCAAGTACTTCTGTGAAAGACTTGGCATGGTAGAGAATACCTCCTTCAATAAGAGGTAGTGTTGATGTTTGCAACTTCCTGAGACATTCTCCAGATTGTACTCCTCTGTCACTGAGTTGAGTTGATATTTGAGGACACTTATCCAAGAAGGGATAAGTGGGTTTGGGCTTATAGCCCAACATCCCTTGTGAATATCACATGAGGACACATTCCTTGTGGAGAGAAAATGAAGATATGTCAAGGTAGTTGACCTCAACATCACACACTATGGGGAGTTGACCCTAGTGTTTGTAGAGGGAGTAGCCTCTAGAATTCCACATGGCAGTGCCATGTGTGATAGAATTTAGATCATACTCCTCCATGACTGAGTTGATTCTTTAGGGACCTAACCCCTCATGTAGGTAGAATAATATATTTTGATGTAATAAAGGTCAATATTAATAAGGCCTAGAAATAAGGAAGAATAAGTCGAATGTTAGAAGACCTAATAGAAGATTTTGCTTCTAGAAGGATCTTCCTCTAGATGGTTCTTTTGATAGACATATTTAGTATAAATAGTAGTCGAGGGTATGAGAACTTTTGTCTTGGATATTATTATAATAGAGCTCTTCTCTACTGGAGGTTGCCCCCTCGAAGAGGCAAGTGAAAATTTCTCTTAGTAATCGAAGTGCTCTTTCTGGTGTTATTCTTGTATCATTTTGGTATTATTGTGGTGTTGTTTTGGTTATATTGTTGTTCATCTTCCATTTCTAGCATTTTATTTATGTTCTTCATACTTTTTATATCTAGAATTTTACAAGTGGTATCGGATCACTTTCCTTGGTAGAAAATTGTGGGTTAATTTTTTTTAGGGTAGAGACGTATTATGACATCTTTAAGCTACAAATATCTGTAATTACATGCATAAACCCATGGTTAGGGATTCATACACACAAGGAATACAAGTGGTACTTAAAGCGCACATCTATTGTCCACCCTTGTAACCCTTGTTGGTACCCCTTCGAGTGGTAGCGCACTAGACAACACCTGTATGCAGATCGACCTTGATTTCCTAAATCCATATTTAGATAAACTGATCGACTGCATGGCTGCTATAGTGTCACCGAGAACAACACTCGGGAAGATACTCTCTAGTACCTGGGTAGTCGGGTAGTACGGCTAAGGGCACAGTCCAACCTCCTTAGTTGGTGCCTTGAGATATTGGTCCAAGTACTACTGTTGGAACCCACATGTATATCAGAGAGCTATAGCGCAGGGAAAACCCTTGTCTGTACAACCCTTGAATACCTAACCTTTGGGGGATGAAAAAAAAAAAACAAAAAAGACAAGATCTATTGTCGCGCAACTGTGTCTCTTGCATTTGAGTTTCCAAATCACTACACATTTATTCCTGATTTAGAATTTGGGCATTTCATCACTGCAATATTCTTCAGGCCATAGTATAACTCTGTAGGTGTAAAAAAACAAACAAGTCTAGATTTTGTTGCACCATTATTTGAGACCTATTCCATTGGGTTTATATCTTCACCCTTATCACATTCATACCTATCATTTTTTAGAAAATGTTTTGACCCCACCCGCCCCTTTTTAGTTCCCTTGTCATCATGGCCCATACCCATTGCCAAGACTTGGAATCTCGCTTCAATACCTTGCAATCTAATTTCAAAGAGACCCAACAAGAAGTGAGACAAATCAGTGCCAATATTTCCACCATCAATAAAAACATGCATTCCTCCATCGCCACCTCAATTGAGGAACTCAAAGAAGACCTCAAACAAGACATTACTACCCAGCTTGAATCTGTCACTTCCATGATTTTCACCAAGATGCATATCCCTGTAGATCCCCCTTTATCTGACCCACTTTTACATACCAAAGCTGAAACTTTCTCTCATTCCCATAATTTTCAGTCCCATCACTTTCAACGTGACCTACACCTTCTGCGTGTGGCTGTGACCAAATTTGATGGCTCAGATCCCATTGGTTGGGTAACTCAAATGGAACATTATTTTTCTTTGTACGACATTACATATGACTTGGCCAGACTTCGGTATGGTGTTCTCCATCTAGATCAAGAACGTTGGCAATGGTTGCAATGGAGAAAAACTTCCCATCAAGGGTATGTTGCTTGGACACACTTTGTGGTAGAGATTTATGAACACTTTGACACTGACACCAACCATTTACACCGCTTGACAAAGTTGAAACAATATGTCACAGTGGACGACTTTATAACTTCTTTTGAGCGACTAGATTTTTGTACAGAGGGCATGTCTGATGATTTTTTCTGAGAATGTTTTATCAGGGGCCTCAAGGATGAGATTTGAGCCCATGTCCTCATGGCTCAGCCTCAGAGTTGGGTGGAGGCCACTAAATGAGCTAAGGAAGCACAACAATTTGCCTCTTCTCAAAACCAAACCCCCCCCTTTATTCCTCGAACTAAACCAGTAAATCCTACTCCTCCTTCCACTCCACTAAAGATCCAAAAATTGACCAAGGATGAAATGGTTGAATGCCAACTCAAAGGCCTTTGTTATAATTGTGATGAAAAATATTTTCTAGGACACAAGTGTAAGGAACAAAATATTTTTATGGCCATCTCATGGGATGTTTTGGAAGAGGATGTTGAATCTCCCCTTGTGTCTGTGTCACCTGAACCCTCTGAAATAACCCCTCCCTCATACCCTCCCGAAGTAGAACCAGTCATTTCCCTAAATTCTCTCACTGGCTTCTCTGCTCCCCAAACCCTCAAGATAATTGGCTACATAGAGCATATGAATGTCATCATTCTTGTTGATAGTGAAAGCACCCATAATTTTATTCATCATCGCATTTCCTAGTAAACTAATTGCTATATCCATGCAATCAATAATTTCCAAATCATGATTGCCAATGGAGGGTCCATGAAATGTGGAGGGCATTGTGAAAATGTGCGTCTCCAATTGGTGACTACCACCTGAAATCTCATATGTTTTCTATCGACACGCACGGTTGTGACATTATGTTGGGTGCATACTGGCTAAGGACTTTGGTTACCATTCTCATGGATTTTAAGGAATTAACCATGCAATTCAACCAGGAGGGCCAAAAATATAAGTTCCAAGGAATCACCGTCGGTTTCCCTAAGATCATTAGTTCCCATCGCATGGAAAAGATGCTAAAAAAAGGTCATTCTGGTGTTATTTCCCAACTCCATGCCATACAAGCAACTGAGACACCCTCTGTGCCTCAGGACCTCCAATCCATCCTCTCTAAACATCAAGTGGTTTTTTCCACTCCCCAGGGACTCCCTCCTTCCCTTGATGTTCATGATCATTCCATTCCCCTTGTCCCAAGAATCTTTCCTCCCAATATCTGTCCCTATCGACACTCCTTTTCCCCAAAAAATGAAATTGAGAAAATGATTCAAGAACTTCTTAACGAATTTGTTATCTTCCCTAGTACGAGTCCCTACTCTTCTCTTATGGTCATGGTCCTTGAAAAATAAGGTTCATGATGCATGTGTCTTGAATTCTGTGCCCTCAACAAACTCATCATTAAAGACAAATTTCCCATTCCTATCATTGATGACCTCTTGGATGAATTGTGTGGTGCCCAGTTCTTTACTAAACTTGATCTTCGTTCTGGCTACCACCTGATCCATATGAAAGAGGCAGACATTCCTAATACTGCCTTTAGAACTCATGAGGGCCACTATGATCTTTGGTCATGCCCTTTGGCTTGTGTAATGATCCATCCACTTTGCAAAGCCTCATGAATCTTGTCTTCCATCCTTTTCTCTGTAATTTTGTCTTAGTTTTCTTTGATGATATTCTCATCTATAGAAAACCTAGACATACCATCTTGCTCATGTGGATCGAGTTCTCCATCTACTCTCTCAGCACCAAATTTTCCTAAAACAATCTAAATGTGCTTTTGGCACCTCAGAAGTCGAGTACTTGGGTCATATGGTTTGAAAGGATGACGTTAGGGTGGATCCTAAAAATATTGAAGATATGCAATACTGGCCTCACCCAAAGACTCAAAATCTTGTGTGGATTTCTGGGCTTAACAAGTTATTATCACAAGTTTGTTAAGAATTATGGAAAGATTGCGACACCTCTCACTGCACTCCTTGAAAAAAATTCTTTCACTTGGACTCCAATAGCTTCTCAGGATTTTCAAACCCTGAAGATGGCCATGTGCACCACTCCAGTCCTGACCCTTCTTGATTTCACAAAGACCTTTGTCCTGGAATGTGATGCTTCAAGGAAAGGAATTGGCGTTGCCCTTATGCAAGAGGGTCAACCTTTGGTCTTTACCAACAAACAATTGTTTGAACGAAATTTGGGAAAATCAATCTTTGAAAAGGAAATGTTGGATATCCTTCTTGCCGTTGATCTTTGGTGCCCTTATCTATTGGGGCAACGCTTCCAAATTAAGACAGATCATCAAAGCCTCAAGTATTTTATGGAACAACACATTTGCTCCCCAGAGAAAAAAAATGGGTGACTAAGCTCTTTGGATATGATTATGAGATTATTTACAAGAAAGTAAAGGCAATGTGGTTGCGGATGCACTTTCTTGAAAATATGAAGATGAAGGGTCCATTTTTTCTCTCTCCTTCATTGTACCAGATTAGATCCAATATGTTCACCATGAATGGCTACACGATCCCAAAAGTTCACATTTGATACAACAATTGTAGTCCAATTCTCCCGTTTCCCTAGGGTACTCTTGGCTCCATGATGATATTCAATAAAAAGGCCATTTTTATTTAAGTAAACAATCAAAACTTAAATCCACGATAATTTCTGAGATTCATGCTACACCCACAGCTGGGCACTCCGGGTTTACCAAAACCTATGACAAGGTCAAACGTTCTTTTTTATGGGATGGTATGAAACATGACGTTCATAATTTTTTGGATGAATGTGATGTGTGTCAATGCAACAAGGGAGAAATAGTCAAATATCTTGGCACACTACAACCGCTTTTGATTTCACCTACTATTTGGCGAGATATCTCTATGGATTTTATTATAGGCTTACCTAAATCAGGCAATAAATTAGTCATCATGGTGGTATTTGATCGCCTTTCGAAGTATGCTCATTTATGTGCTCTTCAACACCCATTTATAACATCCACTGTGGCTCAAATTTTCATGGATCAGGTCTTCAAGCTTCATGGCATGCCACATTCTATTGTTTCTGATCGCGACCCAAATTTCACTAGCAATTTTTGGCAAGAACTGTTCAAGCTACAAGGCAACCAATTGCATATCAACACAACTTATCATCCCCAGACTGATGGTTAAACTGAAGTTGTCAACAAGTGTTTGGAAACATATTTGAGGTGTTTTGCCCCAGAAAAGAAAAATTAGTGGGCTCAATGATTACCACTAGCTGAATGGTGGTACAACACTTCATACCATACAACTACCCGCATGACTCCTTTTGAAGCGGTATATGGACAAAATCCACCTTCATTTATCTCATATTTACTAGGTGTCTCGAAGGTCCAGGAGGTTGACCAAATGCTTATAGTTCTAGAGGCTATTATTCATACCCTCAAAGAGAATTTGGTCATGGCCAAAAATTGCATGAAGAAACAAGAAGATCAAGGTCGCTCTGAACGTCAATTTGCAGAAGGGGATCAAGTGTTTCTTCAACTGCAACCTTACAAGAAAAATTCCCTCAAGGTTGACCATTGTCAGAAACTGGTGCCCAAATTTTATGGTCCTTATACCGTTCTTAAGTGTGTGGGACAGGTGGCCTATCAGTTAATTTTTCCCAGTCATTCTAAGCTACATCCTATTTTTCATGTTTCCCGCTTAAAGAAGGTGATTGGAACTAAGTTCCAAACTCAAACCAACCTTCCCGATTTGGATGAAGAAGGCTCCATTTGTCTACAACCACAAGTATTTTTGGACCAGCGGGAGCATCGCCTGCGTCAGTGAACCATCAAGGAAGTGTTAGTCCAGTGGAAAGATACAACCCCAACAGATGCCACTTGGGAACCAACTACCATTCTGCAACAATTTCCACATCTCAAGCCTTAAGGACAAGGCTGTTTTTAAGGGGGAGGACATGTTAGGGACCTAACCCCTCATGTAGGTAGAATAATATATTCTGATGTAATAAAGGTCAATATTAATAAGGCCTAGCAATAAGGAAGAATAAGTCGAATGTAAGAAGACCTAATAGAAAATTCCGCTTCTAGAAGGATCTTCCTCTAGATGGTTCTTTTAATAGACATATTTAGTATAAATAGTAGTCGAGGGTATGAGAACTTTTGTCTTGGATATTAT
>ML802567.1:44061-111165 GCA_009831015.1 Picea engelmannii | reverse complement strand
AATCTTCAAATATGCCTGCACACATCATCAAACTCATCCAACCTTGATATATAATGAAAATATGTCATTTTTCTAATATTTAATCATAAATTCACTTATAATACTAAAATGAATAAAGTGGAAAATAATAAGGTGAAACCCAATTGTATGTATGGAAATGGTATGATAAAAGGTTAATGGGACAATGAAATGTAAGGAATAGTGAAGGAAAAGGTGGATGAAAATACGACATTTCTGAGGCCCAACATGCCTCCCAACTCAACTTGTTGCATGCCCTCATGCAACCATGCATGGATCTTCTTAAGAAATTTTGGCATTCAAACTATGGCTTTGATTGATGATGTTCTTTTAACAATGAATGTTTCCAGGGTATGAAATACAAGAGTAACCGTATGTGAAATACATGAGTAACAACTTACATTTTCTTATGGTTGGTTCTTGTGTGACAACCATGAATACAAAGATTGTTGGTTCTTGTGTTAACAACATTCATTTCACTTATTGATTTTCTTGCTACAATAATTTAGCCATGTACTCACTGGAAATAATAAGTTATCAATGTGCATAAGAGAGCATCACTAAGAATACGAAGGCCTTTTCTTTATCTTTATGAATCGTGCCAATATGTATATCAATCAAAATGCAAAAAAGTGTTGTTGGAAAAGAAAATTTGGTAAACAATAAACGAGATGAAAAATGGAGTGATAATAGTGGAAAAATGNAGTGGTTGTATATCCTCATGCAAATTAGTGTAGGTTATGGAAGGAAAGAGAGCATGGCAAGGAAATTTTCCAAAATTATTCATTACTAGAAAATAAGGAATTACATGATTAAATATTAGAAAACAACATACATCCACTTACCCAATAATGTTGATGAATACTGCAATAGGAATAAGGCTGGTGCTGGAGCATAGAAGATGTCACTGCTGCAGGATCATGAAACTGGAATGACTAATGTTGTTGCTGTTGTAACTAGATCATGGAAGTGAAGAAATCTGAACTTCCACTGCTGAATCATGAGAAATGTGGAAAGAAGAGAATATGGAACTGTAGTACTCTCATAGATCCTAAATCAAACTGCTACAACTACTGAGGGGGTCATGAAAAAGTGTATAGTCTTCACCTGCTACAAATTGATGGTACAATTCTAGTCATGCGAATAAATGTGTCGATGTCGAGCATGAAGAGAAATCATTGGATTACTAGCCATTGATGAATGACATTAACCAATGCGAGACAAACTCACCAGTGGTGTCAATGAGTGTCAGGGTACCCGAGTACATATTGCGAAGTGAAAATAGATGGGATGATGTTGAGCCACTTGCAATATCTAACGATCAAGGGACATTGATGTATTCCCATGATTTCTAGTGAGAGAGCTTGCCATTAAGGCATGCAAGCCTCAAGGTACTCAAAAAGGAACTCTAGTCTATATCCCAGATAAGGTGTCGAGGTCGATGGGGAAAGACTGTTGAAAGGTGGGCCTTAAGGAATCCCACACCAGTCAACACGAGTTTATAAAAAGAGTGGTAGGACTATAGATGTAAAGATCTCAGTAGCAACAGGGTGTATGGCAAGGAAATGTAATCATGGAAATGGGGTTTGTTTTATTCAGAAGGAAAACTGGAAAGGCAAAAATTAATTAAAAAAGATAAGGGAAATGATGTATGAAATTCAAAAAAATAGGTGTGTGGAATCATGAAAGTTAAGGGAATGGAAGATAGCTTCAACACAGGATGATTAATCAACTTTGAAGGAGAACTAGGACAATGTTACAACATGAAATTTGGCAAAATGTTTTTGTGTATCAACAAAATATTGCTGTGTATCAACACAATGTTTCTGTGTAACAGGAGGCATTTATGACATGTATGAGGAAGATAATCTCCGTCAAGCTGTCGATCAAATCATGTTTTTCTAAAAAATGTTGTGATTCATGAAAATCACTGCAGCATGGAATGCAATTGGCTGTGAACCTGAAAAGTTTAGTACAAATTCTTGCATAAAAATTGTGAGATTTGCGAAGAATATATCATGCAAAATATAAATAAGTACGAATGTGAGAAAATCAAAGAAATAAACTATGTTTTTAGACCTGATTTTAGTGATGCACGAGTTTCTTCATTGGTTCCTGGACCTGATTGAACTCTAATAAGCATGATTATCAACCTTTCCAATTGAAAGATTTTTCCAGTAGCGATCAGACCGACCTTGCCTTGATAAAAAGGACATTTTCACCAGGTCATTTGACCTAGCCAGTGAGTGAGTTAAGATAATCAAATAATTTCCCAGGTACGCTCCTCCGTTGTGCATCAATCTCCTTGGGCAATCTTCCATTGCTTCAATTTTATGTCACAATTGTTATCTTGAAATGAAAAAAACCTATGATAATAAAAAAGAAAGTCATCAAAGAATTCATGTAGCTCTTCAAAACTTCCTAAACCAGAAGTCTTTGGATCCAGTTTGCATGTGAGATCATTTTTAGAAAATTGTCTTCCAAGGGTTCAAGCGGTGCGTGATGGCCACTAATATTTTTGGGTTCTTCCTCCTCCTCCACAAAAATAATGTTTTTTTTTTTTTTAGCAGCCAAGTAAACAACACCATAAGGAGGTCGAAGACACTTTTTTATAAGGCCATACAACTTCCGCATTGAAACCAAAGAATAAACAGTTTCTTCCTTTACAATAATATCATATCCACCTTTTAAGGGATCCATATCATTGGCTTGTTCACAAGCATGTCTAGAATCAATGTGTTTCCTGATTAACACCACTGCTATTGTGGATAAGAGAGTGATCTAGAAACAAATCATCTTTTGAAAAACTTAAATTTATATCACATGCACCAAGCTGATCCTGTTCAACAGTAGATAGTAGAGTATGCAGATCTCCCTAATCACCAGCTTAAAAGTAGACATCAGGTGATAAAGTGGTATTTCGTGTAGGATTTATAGAACCATCACAATGATGACCCAATCGATCTATCATCAAAGAGAACACCAAAACAGCCATCTGCTGTTGAACATCTTTTGGAATATCAACTAAAATAGGTTCCTTCCTCCCAGATGCTGCGAGATAAAAGGATTCTCTGATGACTCGAGGGATATCATCAACATCCATGATTGTGATTTGTTATAGCCCTAGTCACCTCCAAAATGGAGGCTACCCTCCATAATGATGGCTACCCTCCGGCAGTTAATTAACAATCGTTCAATGATGGCCATTTGCGATGAAAATGATACTCAATTCGACACCTCTGCAAATGCAATGTGCATGTGCAAACTGATTGGAAGATGACATTGAATGAGGTGGCTATCAAGAGTTCTGTACATATCTACAACCCATATATAGCTAACAAAATCAGTGGCATCAAAATTTTAGGTGTTTGCCAGCCTATATTTTCCTTCCATCTTACATCTTTGACTTGGAATTGGTTAACCGAAACACTCTTTCTGGACTCCTTTGTCATATATGCAGAGAAATAAATGAGAGTGGCATAAGCACTGTTAGAACCCATGTCATAAATCACAACATGCCATGATGTATTTGAGAAATCCTTATCAATCCCCTACTGAATGGCTACACTAGAATGCTCGTTGATCAAAGATAATACATTGATGCCAACAAGCTGAGTTGCTTGAATGATACCATTCCCCTCATCTTGGACGAAGAATGGTGGCACACTAATCACAACATACTTAATAGGGACTTTGGTATGGTATTTCACCAAATGACTACCATAACTCAAAATCATGGAAACCAACTCCTCTACTGAACAAACTGTACAACTGTCATTATCTACTCTAATGCCAACGACACCTCTAAAATCTTCAACTATGTCATAGAGAAGATACAATGAGTTGCAATGTTTTAATGCAAAGATATATCAACGACCCGTATGCATGAAGATAGTCAGCCAGTAGGAAAAAATAAAGCTACATGTTCTTGGTGCCCCCATAAGTGGATCTGCATGCGCTCGTGGAAAACTCCTAACCCATTCCAATCGCAATCCCTGCATTTCGTTAGAAATAGACTCAAAATTTACTATTAGCATATCTTTTTTTGATTTTTTTGGGGGGGTCCGAAAAATATGATATAGCGTGATGGTTTGGAAATGATATCGCCAATATGGGAAAAGATCATTGCAAATCATTAATACAATCAAATCGGATAATCAAAATTTCATTGTTCATTTCTAGCTTGTTGGTTAATCACTAACATGGATAAGTAGATCACGAATCTGAGATCAATCCACCTGGAAGTATCTCGGGAATCTGTGATCCAACCATTTTGTTGATTGAATTAAGTGAAACCTGAGCATCCGTTACCTTGACAAATAAATTTTGATGCATATCCATCAATAAGGTTGGGAACATATCTCAATAGAAATTAGAATTTAGATCTGGAAATAATCCCGTTGGGAAAATTCATTAAAAAATCATATTGATCGTAACAATATTAAAAGATAATCAAGAATAGTTACATAGTTAGGATGTGGTTCATATTTCATGGTAATTAATCTGTTATGGGGAAAAAGATCATGTGAGTATAAAACGTGTTTAATTGTCACAAGATCTCCCTCCTAATTCAACGAATAAAGTTTATCTTTCCATGGATTTTGATGAGCCTATCTTTCCATACAAGCGTTAAAGATTTTGTTCCCAATCTAGACTTAGAAAATATGAAAAAGATGGCAAGGAATTGCAACAACCATGATTTCAAGATACGAAGGATTTGTTTTTGGGATTCACAATTTTAGTTGATTCTTTGAAATTTTTGATCAACGTTTATCATTATTTTTATTTGGTTGGGTTTGTAAACAAGAGCTTTAGCTTTTGATGATTTGATTAATGGCAAGTTGCAGCGTGTAGGGACGAATGTGAAAGGATGAGGCTGGAAAAAATAAAAAAAATGGACCATACCAGAAGTTAAAAATGAGAAGAGCGCAGGCATGACACTGTTCAATCATTGTTACAACAAAAACATCACTGTTTCAACAAGTAAAATTTTGCTGTAACAACATGTAAAATTTCGTTGTATCAGCATGCTGTAACAACATGTAAAAATTCCGCTGTATCAGCATGCTGTAACAACATGTAAAAATTCCGCTGTATCAGCATGCTGTAACAACATGTAAAATTGGTTTTGTTTTTATTCGCCTAATTTTTTTTATTGTGTTTATTTGCAGGTCAAAGGATGGATGCAAAAACATTCACTCTTGAAATCAATTTAGACATCCTATTTTCTAATCCTTGTGATCACACGGAGCGCGGATGAGAGCATACTTATTCTAAGAAAACAAAACTAGAAATAAAATCCTACTTGCTCTATGCTAAATGAAACTTAAAGATTAGTTACGTGTAGTCAAACTTCCAATGAAGCCAAGCATGCAACAATAACACCAATATGTTCAGTGGTGATTTTTCAAATAAATAATGGAAATATTCGAAAGTGAATGAATCTAGTTGTTGTAACGACAAACTAACTAAAAAATGAAATTTATCTAAGCGAGTGCTTACCTGGAACCATTGCTCGATAATTCTTTCATAGGCACAGTTTTCCTCGCTCAGATCTTGTTGTAACTCCTCTTCATCTTCCTCAATCTCCTGCTCGAATGATTGTTCATCATCAAATATGTAGGGTTCTTCAGATGTTGAATCCTCCTTTGTTGCTAGAGGAGTGTTTGAATATTTAATTGTTGTCAAGATCTCGTTTTTCTGAGAAGAGGAGATCTCGACTTTTGCAAGGATCTGAGTGAGTAGTTCCAAGATGACACTCATTGTTAAAACATATTGAAAAATGGGTTCTTACAACACCCAAATCAAAAATAAAAAAACTGAAAATCATACTTGCTGAAACACATACTCTCCACAGTTATGGAAAACACACTTGCTACAATTGAAATTCACACTTGCGAAAAAAGAAATTTGCACTTACGCTTGTAGGAATTGAAACACACTCTACATGCCCTTACCCATATGTCACCTTAGAGTTAGGAGCATGACTACTCAAACTGAACCTCAATCCATCGTGCTTCCCCAACAACGACGCCAAAATGTTAGGCATAAATATTGTCGTTTTAATTCCGTTGCAGTACTTGCCCAACTATTTAATTTGTCAATCCGAGTTTTGTAGGCTTACAAAGCACACACACTATATATGCAGGACTGAAGTGGAAGTAATCTAATCTAAATTGATGAAATGAAATTAATCTAGGAAAACATTGAAACACTAACTAGGAAAGCAGGAAATTAATCTAGGAAAGAAATACAACATGTGAAGAGTTGAATGAAAAAAGACATATGTGAGCTCACACAATAAATCAATGTCAAATTATATTACAAGAATCAAATGACAAAGCATGAAAGAATAAAAATGAAAGAATCAAAGCTAAGAATCCCCTTCTCCTAATTACAAGACTAAATTATGAATTACATGATCAATTATGAATAACATCCTCCAATTATGAATAACATGATGACCCTCATGAAGAGAGAACACTCTCTTATATACATGAAAGTCTTGAAGAGTGTCATAATTACAGATCCACTACTCTCTCAACTTATTCCTTCAAATCCTCCACAAATATCTTGGATAAGATATGCCATCAAAATCTTCATGATCTTCTCCTTTGAATATGCTTGTATATCTTCAAATTTCTTTCAAATCTTCAAAGATGTAATTCGAATTTGATGATAGGTGGTGAATTTTGACTTTCTTGAAATCTTCAAATATGCCTGCACACATCATCAAACTCATCCAACCTTGATATATAATGAAAATATGTCATTTTTCTAATATTTAATCATAAATTTACTTATAATACTAAAATGAATAAAGTGGAAAATAATAAGGTGAAACCCAATTGTATGTATGGAAATGGTATGATAAAAGGTTAATGGGACGATGAAATGTAAGGAATAGTGAAGGAAAAGGTGGATGAAAATACGACATTTTTGAGGCCCAACAGGTGTGAAGTTCGAGTGGACCTATAAATGTGAATAAATATTTCAACACTTAAAGAATTTATCAAAAAGTGCACCAATATTGAAGATTATTGATCCAAATGAAGAATTCATTATGTGCACTAATGCTTGCAAGAAAGGGATTGGAGGAGTCCTTACCCAAAATGGGAATGTGATATGTTGCAAGTCAAGGAAGTTGAAGGAACATGAGAGGAACTATGCAACACATGATTTATAATTGGCAGCCATAGTTCATGCTTTAAATATGTGGAGGAATTATCTTATGGGAAAAATATTTAAGCCGAGGAAAGACCATAGTGGTCTGAAATATTTGTTTGGAAAGCCAACTTTGAATCTAGACAAATTAGATGGCTAGAATTCCTTAGTGAGTATGAATTTGATATAAAACATAGAGAACATGGTATTTGATTCAATCAACAAGAGGGTGCATGAGATACATGCTATAACCATTAGCATGTGCAAATCTAATTTGAAAGACATAATTTTGGAAGCTGCAAAATTAGATCAACTTTATTTGGAAACAAAAGAAAATTTCTAGATTATGAGATGAGAGGATGGAATCCTCATGTATAGGGGTAGAGTATATGTTGCTAAATCTCAAGAGATGAAAAATATAGTGCTGATATAAATATATAATGTGCCTTATGTTGAGCATCTAGGTTAGTAGAAAACAATTGTAGTTGTAAAGAACCAATATTTTGGGCCTTGTATGAAGAAAGAGGTGGCTGATTATATATCCATATGTATAGAATGTCAGGAGTTCAAGGATGAGCACAAACATCCAACTAGATTGCTACAACCATTGCTCATTCCTGAGAGGAAATGGAAAGTTGTGACAATTGATTTTATCACCAATTTTTTGAGAACAGTGAAGCATCATGGTTCCATCATGGTTGTGGTGGATAAGCTAACTAAAGATGCTCATTTTATTCCATTAAAATTAATTCACAAGGCAACTAACATTGAAAATATTTACATAAGAGAAATTGCTAGGCTACATGGTGTGCCTAAGACAATTGTTTATGACAAAGATCCAAGTTCACATCAAATTTATGGAAGGGATCGTTTAAATCATTTGGGACAAATATGAATTTTAGCATAGCATATCACCCAAAATTGGATGGGAAAACAAAGAGGGTCAATCATGTGATTGAGGATATGCTAAGAATGTATGTGATAGATAAACCATCAAAATGTGAATATTATCTACATCTAGTTGAATTTTCTTATAATAATGGGTATCAAGCATATTTAAAGATGATCCAATTTGAAGCATTGTATGGTAGAAAGTGTAGCACCCCGGTGAGCTGGGACAACCCAACAAATAAAGTATTAGTTGGGTCGGAATTTGATTAAATAAATGGAAGAGAAAATAGTGAAAATGAAGTAGAATTTAAAGGTTGCTCAAGACAAGCAATTTTTTTTTGCAGACAAAGGAAAAACACACAGAGAATTTAAAGTGGGAAAGCATGTATTCTTGAAAGTGAAAGCTAAGAAAAGTTAGTTGAAATTGGGAAGTTTCCCAAAGCTGGAAACAATATATTGTGGACCATTTGAAATATTGGAGAGGATTGGTCCAGTTGCATACATTCTTGCATTGACTGCATCCATGTGCATTCATAATGTATTCCATGAGTCTAAATTGCTTAAAAAGTATGTGCTTAATGCTAATCATATGGAGCAAGAAGGCGACTTCCAAGTTCAACCAGTATGCATTCTGGACATGAAAGTCAATCTACTCTGAATTTGAACAATAGGGTTGGTAAAGGTCTAGTGGACCTGTTATAGTCCTGAAGATGCAACATGAGAGCATGAGGATGCAATGCAGGAGGAGTACCCACATATTTTTGAATCTTTTTGAAGATTTGTTGTACATATGTATATAATGCACCAAGGAGAATGCATAAACAAGGGGGACGGGAGTGTAATACCCATAGGTTGAACTAGAATTGTAAATGTACATATTCTTTATAGGATGATGAGCCATGATGTTTTGGGCTAGAGTGCCTTCATATATATGTTTCTAGGTCAGAGTGCTTGTGTGATTTAGGATAGGGGGCCTATAAGTGAAATTCTAGTGAGCCTAACAATTGTAATATGTAATCACACTGAATTATATTAATAAAAATACATCACTACTGCAAACCAAGTCAGATGAAAGAGTATGGGGGGATATGACTCCACTAGAGGGAAAGGGGGCTAAGGGATTAAGGAAGAGGGGTAAGTCAAGGGGGATAAAGACAATAAATAAAATAATATTATTCCTAAATTCCAAATTCATGTGATATAATTTTATCCTCAGTTCCTAAAGGCTAGGAACAAACCGCCAAGTGGAGTAAAAAACATTTCTTAGAGGGACAAGTTTCAAGCTAGGAAAATGAAAATATATTGTTGGGAATTAGTTTCATTCCAACATTCTTTCCATCATTCACTCAATCATTGGAATCCATAAACAATACCTTGGATGGAGAGTGTAAGTGAAGTTGGTTACCTAAATCCTTGGTGGTTTAGGCTGAAGAAGTAGGTTGTCAGGTTTGTGGAGCATTCGCTCTAGGTGAGGGAATTTCCAGGAATAGGTTTCCCCGTGTGCTAGGCTAGTGGATGTTGAAATACTTGAGAAACCTTGTGTTTTGGGTGCCATATAGCTTTGATACTTCCTCACTGACCTATTGCTGAAGCCCTACAAGGAAAGAGGGGCAACCAAAGGACTATTGAGAAGGGTACACTTCCTGGGGTGGGAAAAACTGTGGGGAATGAGATACTATGAGTTGAGAACTATTGTTGGAGTTGGAATTGGGCCTATTCTTGATTGTGTTGTTGTCAAAACTTAGTTTTTCATAGGTAACCTTTGTGCTGGTGGAGCCATAGCCCCATCTCGGGGGTGACTTGCTGTTGAGAGTTTATGAACAACAAAGTCTATGGTTGGGAGGAACGTTTGAGGTCTACAGTCAATCAATGTTTTTAATTAAAATATAAGTGTTATTTTATATGTTTTTACATGCCGAATAATGTGTATGTTTATATTAATTTCATTATGGTTAATTGTACTTATTTATGCATGAACAATTTATTGTTAGAATTGCATATTTGTTGCATATACAGGGCATATTAAGTAACACATAGTATTAGAGGATAACATTTTTGTGTGGAATGGATCAACTTGAAGGTTGCGGATGTTACATAGTTTCTTCTAAATTCTTGGGCTCATCAAATTAAATTTTCTCATTGTAGAAGTATGTCAGGCCACTCAGGAACCAATGAATTTTGACCTTCTCATCCTTGATGAAGCTCACATACATGATAAGTTCCAAGAATTTTATCTCATATTCATCCATGGTCATGTTCTCAAGTTTGAGTTCAAATAACACTTGCATTTTCTTGTCATAATATTTCTCTAACAAGTATTGGTGTTGGAAATATTTCTTGAACTATTTCCAAGAAATTCTCTTCTCATCAAGGTGCTTGACCTACTTAAGAAGATCCCACCACGATTCATTTCCTTGGAGATGGTAAGTTGTAATCATGGATTCTGTTGATTTTTTGGTATCCGCAAGAGGTATTAACCTCCATTATAACCTTTTTTCTTAGAGTAGAATATTTCAAAAGCAAGAGAACCATTAAATAGATGTGTAATTACCCTAGAAGAGAAGTTGGCCCAAGGAGAATAATAATAAAGAAATAGAAGGCCCCAAAAAGAGAAGTCAACCCCACTTGGAAAATTCACTTGTATAGGCTAGCATAAATAATGAGGCACCTTATTTCATTTGGACACACTCACTCACTCAATCAACTATTGTGCAAGCCTAAGAAGTAGCAACTAGAACAGAAGGAGACACAATTTTGGAGAGAGTAGTGCAACAATTGTCTTGGAGTATTCTTAGTCTTTCTGGTATCTCTCTTATGCACTTCTCTCGGTAAAGGTATGCTTCTATTAGTAGAGGTATGTTCTATTGGTATTGTGTTTCTTCTCCAACAATGGTATTTATGGTTAGGGTTTTTCTATTGGTTCTAGAGTGGACTTTCCAGAATCATTCTATCTAAGAAAAGGTTATTTTCTCGGGGGTGGCATGTGTAAGTGCCTGTTGGCACAGGGACGGACCCAAGGTTCAACTCTAATAATGCACCAACAAACCCTAAATACTGTCTCTTTTGGAAACACCTGCGAAGAAGATGCAGTCTCACCCGAAGTATCAATAGGGGGTTGTAGGACACAAGTGTCTACAACCAGAGGAAATACAAAATGATTCCAAAACACAATGCAAAATGATCCAGATATTCTTTACCACCCTTATGCTTTCTTCACGAGGCTAGCTATATATCTTATCTCTAATACAACGATGCAATAATAATATATCAGATAGAAAATAACTCAACATCAACCATAAAGACAATAAGATATATGTGATTCACCCTCTCCTTAGGGCTACGCCCACAAAACTGTGTTTCTTTATTTATTATATGAAGACATACAGTTCTATCTGCGCACTTAGATTCATATCTCTTTCTCTCTCTCTTCCTCTCCTTCTCCCCTCCCTGCGCACCCATATGTAGGGTTGATCTTTGCGTCCAGCTGAAGATATTACAATACTGAAAATCTCTTACACCAAACACTTTCCTCTCAATATCATTCTTATCAACAATAGTAATAGAAACGATGAATAATTATCAACCCCTCTTGAATCTTCTAGACATTATTTATACGTTACATGAATCTTGGACAAACTTACACCAAAGTCTAGGTGTCAAAACCCTATATCCAAAACCCTAGGTCTACCTGACCCACGTTTTAAGGGCTTCGCTAGCTGGTTCCTCCTTCTTTTCCGCGAGGTGCTCCAAAACACCGTTGGTGTCTTCTTCCGCTTGCTGAGTTGTCCATGGTCTATCTTCTTCAACGATTTGTCTTCCTTGATCTTCTCTTCCAATGAATAACTTTTCCTTTACTTCACTTCTTCTTTTCTACTTCTTTAACCACTTCAACCCATCCTTGGTTTGTGTGCTTCCTGCACAGTTCATACTTTGTATTTCTTCTTCCTAAATCTACTCTTTCTTTCTTAATACATAAACAAGGGCCAACATGCTCCCAACACTCACTTGTGACTCCTCCCGAGTCACTACAAGATTGAGCCCTTAGCCTAACCAACTTATACAAGGTCAAACCTTGGGAAAACATACAACAAACGTTTCTCTCTCTTTCACTTACTTTATTTCTTTATGGACTTGCCAAGGAAGCCCGAGGTAACCTAGATTCTCTTGATTTATAACTTGCCTAGGAAGCCCAAGGTCACATCGCCCTCGTATGCACTGCTGGAGGTTTTACTTCTTCTCCCCTTGCCAGGAAAGCTCTATATCACTTCGACTGCAGACTACGTGGAGCAGCCTGTGATTTCTTCTCTGTCCCTCCTCATGTTGTGTAGACTATATTTTCTGTGTTTGGTACCCAGTTCCAACTACACCTGATACCTAGACCCTTCCTTCTTTCCTTTTACTGAGAACTGCGAGGCAACTGGTTGTCATAATACAGCTTCAACCGACTTCCATTGACTAAACCCTCCCAATCTCCATTAAAAGTCTTCAACTACGCAGCTCCTCCTTCAGTAACATAGGAAACTTCGAATGGTCTGAGCCAATGTGTCTTGAAATTCCTTAGATGCTTCATGAATTTTCTGTCATATAACAATACCAAATCTCCTTGCTTAAATAATTTCTTCTTGTTATGTCTGTCATGGTAAGCCTTGTGTCACTCTTTTTGTACATGTTGATAAAATCCCGCAATAAACCTGTCTTCCTCCGGTTCCATCAAATGCGTGAGCCTATATTGGATAACACCTGTGTCATCCATACTTGTAAATGCTGCAATTCTTAAACTAGGAACCAAATATTCCATAGGTACCACTGGTTCCAAGTCATATACCAACTTAAAGGGAGTTTGTGTAGTTAAATTTTTGCAAGTAGTTCTATAAGCCCATAATAATGATGGAATTCTCAGGTCCCAATCATCTCTGTTAACACTAAAAATCTTAGTCAACACTGTCTCCAAGATATTATTGAAAGCTTCGACTGTGCCATTTTCTTGTGGGTGGTATGGAGTGCTATTTTGATGGTAAAATTTGAATTCCTGAGTCAAGGCTTCAATAGTTTTTTTGATGAAGTGTGTCCTTAATCATTCATGAGGATCTCCGGGCATCCAAATCTGGTTATAATATCCTCAAAGATGAACTGCGCAGCTGTGGTTACACTACAATCCTTAACTACTCTTGCTTCTTCCCATCTGGTCAGGTACTTTGTAGCAATGATAATGTATTGAGCTCTTGTGCGTTTTCCAGGTGGGTTAATGGGTCCCACAAATTCAATAGCCCTTCTCAAATATTTGTAATGTTAATTGCGGTGCCAAAGGCATATCATCCCTTCTAGAAGGCTTCACTACTCTTTGACACACATCACATGCTCTGTAGTATTCCTTAGCATCCTTATGTAAAGTAGGACACTAGAGGCCAGCTCCGAGAACCTTCTACATTGTTTCTTTCCATGCATAATGTCCTCTTGCGATGCCTTCATGTGATTATGAAAGAATCAATGGTATTTCTGCCTCCATAACACATCTCCTCAAGATCTCATCTGGTGCCATCTTATATAACTGTCCAACTATAAGTTGATAGTCAACAACGCGGAATACCAAATATTTCTTCTGAATAACTGTATATTCATGGGGTGTTATTCCTGTGGATAGGAACTGGACTATCTGGGCGAAGTGATCATTGAATTTTTTGATGGCCAACAACTGTGCATCTGGTAGTGTATATTCCAGAATGGTAGGTTACTCACCATGTTCTAACCTAGATAAGTGACCAGGTCCTTTATTCATTCTTCCTGTCTTGACCACAATCTCAAAATCATATTCCTAGAATAGTAGTAGCCATCTGCATATTCTCCCCCCCAACACTAGTTTGTTGACTAAGTACTTTAATGTAGAATGATCAGTGAACATCTTAAAATGTCCTCCCAACAAATAATGTCTAAATTTATGTAGCACATATACCATAGCCAAGGCTTCTCATTTAGTCGTAGTATAGTTCCTTTCAGATGTAGAAAGCTTTCTGCTACCAAAGTCTATAGGGTGGTTAATGTATCCTACTCCTGGATGTGCTAAGACTGCTCCTAATGTAATGCATGAAGGATTGAAATGAACATTTAAATCCTTACTCCAATATGGAAAGACCAAGATAGGCACAATGACCATTTTTTGCTTAAGTGTTTCGAAGCTCTGCTGGCATTCATCTGTCCATTGAAGCTTACTATATTTCTTTAATAGCTTCTCCATAGGTGCTGTTATCTATGCATAAACCTTAATAAATTTCTTGTAATACCTAGTGTTTCCTAATGAAGTGCGCAATTGTCTAACTGAAGTGGGGGGAGGTAGATCAACAATGATATCAATTTTGGAAGGATCTACCAACAGTCCCTACTTACACACAATGTGCCCTAGCAACACTCCAAAGGGTGAAAAGAAAATACACTTTTTGAGATTCACGGAAATCCGACATTGCCTGCACTTATCTAACATTAATATCAAGCATTCAATATGATCCTTCATTAGGCTAAAAACAATCCATTCATCAAAGTATGCTTCCAAAAACTTGTGTAAAAATTCCTTAAATGCTTCGACCACCACCCTAGAAAATATGGTTGGTGCATTCTTCAAGCCAAAAGGCATCACAATGTACTGAAAAGAACCCCATTCCATTGCAAATGTGGTCTTATGCCGGTATTCCTTGGCAATTCTGACGTGGTGATAGCCTGGAAATCCATCTGTGAATGAGTAGACCTCATGTCCTCCTACATTGTCTAGAACTTCATCAATAAAAGGTGTAGGAAATGGATCATGTAAGCATGCATCATTCAGTTTCCTTAGATCTACACAAATTATGATTTCCCTTGAATTGTTATCTTGGACCACCATAGGGCTGATCCATTCAGATTTGTCAACCAGTTCTATGATTCCTGCATCCAACATTCTATCTAATTCAATTTTAACCTTTTGTTTGTACTTGGGATTCAGTCTGTAAGGTCTCTTCTTGATAGGTCTTGCGTCTGGTCTCAGAGGGATATTCATTTCTCCCACAGGCCCTTTTATTCCCTTCATGTCTATGAAATTGGTTGGGAAAAAGTCCTGATACTCATGTAATAGTTATGTAATATTACTAATATTAGCATCATCCCAATAGTCCCCAACACTTGCTAACTTAGGTGTTTTCTCTGTTCCAATATTAACCTTCTTAATTTTAACCGGTTGCCCTACAAAAGTTAATTCAATCCTTGGACATTATATATCTCTTTGTCCCTCAATTTCTAGAATGTTTACATATATAGGGTCATCTTCCTCATCAACATTAATATTATAGCAATCTTGTAATTGTTGAAAAGGCGCAGTCCATTCATCTTTTTCTTGGTCAAGAGGGGGGTAGGTGCCTCCTCAAAGACCTTCTGTCTTATAATTTGTTGATCCAGATTTTATGAGAAGAACAAAATGAATACATATTATTAATAGGTTCTTAACATAAAATAACAAAGATACAATAAAACTGGTTTTCTATTCAATAACGAAATAAGCTGAAACTGTAAAATGCAACAAAAACAAGCTTGCTGGAATGGTGGTGGCTTATCTCTGAGAAGAGATGTGATGACATCACGCATTTGCAAGAAGAAGGTTACAATGAGGCTCTGAAGGAATTTTTACAATAAGAAATAATTCAAAAAACCCTAGACATGTAAAAACCTAACCCTAGGAGATGAAGCCCCAAAAGTCATGTGGGCCCCGTTTGGGTAAGTTAGTACATCAACTTCCCGGGGTCGTAACTTTTCCATACGATCTCTGTTTTAGGCATGTGATAGCCCTTTGGAAAGGTATTGTCGAGGATATTTATTTTGAGGGCTCAATCATGCCTTCAACTATTTCTAATAATCTCGATCCCAAAAAACCTTCATTTAGGCCCTCAAAATGGCCCCGGAAGTAAAAATTGCTAAAAATAGTAAATTGCCAAAATTGTTAGAAAACTGTTTTGAGCCAGTTGGAAAATGTGGGTGGCCATAGATATCCATCTGGATCAATCATCTCTCCTTAGGAATAAATGGTCTCCATTGAATTGAGGTCCCCCATCAGATGAGGAAATTTCGGCTAAATTTGGCTCCGGGTGAGCCACTTGCCTTGGTGCAGGAGCTGCCCTGGTTTGACGACTCGATAAAGATGGATCCTTTGTTGTCGAGTGCCTGTGATTTGTATGTCCACAATATTATCATTTGATTCCTATTGTAGGTAGTCGGGGTTGAGCTCTGTTTGTGTCAGCTGTTTTGCTACGTCTGAGGTGTCCGATAATGGTGGGAAATAAGGGAGAAGGAGATCCATGTTGAACACTGGGTGCAGACCAAGGAAAGGAGAAATGTTGAGCTCAAAAGAATTATCCCCCATGGCCTTGGTGATAGTGTACGACCCATAGCAGAGTGGGCGAAGCTTCCAATGGGGTCTTGTAAGGCGTTCTTTTTGCAAGTGCAACCAAACTTTGTCGCCCACCTGAAACTTATGCGGCACCCGATGTTGATCATGGCGCTATTTGTACTTGTCATTGGACTTTTGTAGGATATCCTAAACCTGTTGGAGGATGTGCTGGATCCACTCAATGAACTGGGTGGCTTTGTTAGCTTCAGTTGGAGCAGGAGATGAATTGGTCGAGGTGACTGCAAGGGGAAGTGCAACATCTATGGATCCCAATGGTTGGAATTCCAACACCACTTGAAAGGGCCTGTGGCTGGTTGAGCTATGCAGGGCTCGATTGTAGCTATGGTGGACATAGGGAAGGCTCTCATCCCATGTGAGAGGGTGCTTTGAATTATACATGCGAAGGATATGAACAATCATTCGATTTACAAACTTAGTTTGGACATCTGTTTGGGGGTGGAAAGTCGTGGATTTGGTGAGTTCGGTGTCCAACAGTGACCAAAGGCTTGACCAGAATGTGCTAATAAATCGACTATATTGATCTAAGACAATGGTTTGTGGGATTCCAAAATGTACCCAGACTCGTTCAAAGAAGAGCTTGGCAGTGCCTCTGCTGTGATGCTCTTCTTGTAGGCAACCATAATCACCATCTTAGAAAAGCAATCAACAACCACGAAAACACAGTCATTTCCCCGCTTGGTGGATGGGAGGCCCGACATGTAGTTCATTGAAATGGATTCCCATGGCCTATCAGGAGTAGGAAGGGGGGTGTACATGCCTTATTTCTTAGTGGTCAACTTGGCAATAACATAGGTAGTGCAGGACCTGATATACTTGCTGACCTCCTGTCGAAGTTTCAACCAGTAGAAATGTTCCTGTAGCATCGCTACTATCTTTTCAATGATGAAGTGTCCTACCACCCGACTGTAGTGGGATTCCCAGATCAAATTTTATTGCTCACTTGATGGAACACAGATATGGCCCAGACGACACAACAACCCATGCTGAAGATGGAAATTATTGACAACTGTGTTTTCACTAAACATTTAGTAGGTGGTGGCGAAGTCAGTGTCTATCTCATAGAGTTGGAGCCATCCATGTGTCTCACGTCCACAAGAGTCTAGCACCGTGGTGAGTGACATGACTGGAGGTCTACTGAGGCAATCAATGATGCAATTGGTGCTTCCTATTTTATACTTGAAGTTGAGGTGGAATTGCTGCAAGTATGTGGACCACTTTTTATGGGGGTCATTCTGCAATTCTCCCTATGTTTGCATGAACTGCAGTGGCTTATGATCAGTGTGGATAACTGTCTCCTTCCCAAGAATGTAATGTCTCCACTGACATGCTTGCACAATGGAGTACATTTCTTTGTCATAAGTAGGGTACTTACGGACAATATTTGACAGTGTCTCACTATGATAGGCCACGAGGTGGCTATGTTGAGTGAGAACGATGCCCACAGCATAGTCTGAAGCATCTGTCTCGATCTCAAAAGGATGCTCAAGTCTGGTAGTGAAAGTACTAGGGATGAGCACAAACAATGCTTCAAATCATCGAATTCTTATTGTTGGGACTGGCCCCATGAAAATTTTTCCTTACCACCACCCCTGTTTATTTGGGTGAGGGCCCATGCAATATGGGAGAAACCCAACACGAACCTGCGGTAGAAATTGGCAAGGCCCAAGAAGCTTCGAAGCTCAGTGAGTGTTATTGGGGCTGGCCAGTCACGTATGACTTGGATCTTGGTTGGATCCACATGTTCGCCATACTGATCAATGATGTAGCCCAGGTAATGGACCCTATCCATGCCGAAGGAACATTTTTCCAAGTTGGCGTATAGCTTGTGCTGCCACAGGGTGTGCAAAACCTGTTGAATATGCTGCAAGTGTTCAACCCAAGTCTTTCTGTAAATTAGAATGCCATCCAGATACACCACTACAAAAGTATTGGTGAATGGTTGCAGTATATCATCCATCATCCTCATGAAAGTGGCTGGAGCATTTGTCAAACCAAAGGGCATGACCAACCATTCAAAAAGGCCTTCCTTTGACTTGAAGGTCGTCTTCCATACATCTGTGTGTTCTATCGGGACTTGGTGGTAGCCAGACTTCAGATCAATCTCACTGAAGTATTTGGCCCCTGTGAGTTGATCGAGGAGGTCATCGATTTGGGGAATCAGGTACCAGTTTCTGACTGTGATTTTATTCAGAGCCCGATAATCAATACAGAGTCGCCAGGTTCTATCTTTCTTCTGTACCAACACGATTGGGCTCTCGCAAGGTGATGAGATGGGGTGGATGTGCCCCTTATGGAGAAGTTCTTGGATCTATTGCTTGATCTCCTCATTCTCTAACAAAGAGAGACGTTAGACTCGCCCATTGGGTAGCAGTGCACCGAGGGTTATATCAATGGGGTTCTTGACCTGGTAGTGTAGAGGTACCCCTGTAGGTGAGGAGAAGATATCTAAGTATTCTTCCGTGACCTTATCTACTCACTTCTACTGTGTGGAGAGGTCGTCCGCAGAGACCCACGATGTGAATCATGAAGAAGAAAAACTTCCCCATCTGAGAGATGACCTTTCTGCATTTCTTAGCAAAGATCAAGGAAATAACACTAGGTGGGACTACCTTGGGTATCCTATACAATTTCCTGTTCAAATTAATAATAACACTATGAGGCCTAGACTCATATACAACATGACCTTTCCATAAATAATGTTGGCCCAAAAGAATATCACAAAATTTGAGAGGAGCAACATCACACAATACCTCGTCTTTGAGGGGCTTGATGCCGTACGACATTCGACACTATTGGCTGATGCGGAGATTGCTTCCTTGGCGGAGCCGTCCAATGGTGTATGGTTGTGGGTGTGGCATTGTTGGCAGGGCCAGTCGCTTGACTACCTCTGATGAGATGAGGTTCCTCTGGCTATTGCTATCAATGATGAAGTGCATTGGGGTGCCTTTTACCCACATTTGTGAATGGAAGAGGCACTCTCCTTCTTCTGGCTCGTCTGGTTCACCAGGCTGGAGCTTGGTGGTAGCAACGGTGGTACTGGGTTCCATGTCAATGATCCATATTCCCCTTTCTAGTTATAGCTCAGAGTCATAATCTGTATCTAATTCAGAGGCTTTCACTTCGGCCACCAGTGACTGCTTTGAGCGACAGTCAATAGTGTTATGCCAAGGTTTCTTATGGAATTCGCACCACTTCCCGATATCTTTCTTTGTCTTTTTGGTGTCCTTCTTTGCTTGTGGCTTGGACTAGTTGTCCTGATACTATCCATATTTTCTTTGTCCTTTATTCGGTGGGTTGGGGCCGCCCTTTCTTGGCTTTTGTTGTGAGGGGTTCCGAGTCCCAAATTGTCGTGTCTTTTGTTTGAGCTTCTTCTTGATTTTGACGACATATTAGTAGGCCGCGCCCAAGGTTGAGATGTCCAAAAATTCCATTTCTGTTTGGAAGTATCTATGCAGAGCACCATGATACTTGAGCACCAAATGTCACTCCGAATCTTTGATACCCAACTTGGTGTGCAAGGTATGGAAGATATTTGTGAAATCTGGCACTGCTTGGTCTCTTTCTTGTTGCAGTGTGGTCCATTTGGTATACAGGTTGTCATACATTCTGGCAGGGTAGTATTGTTCCTTAATAGCATCATTGAAGGATTCCTAGGTGGTTGTGACTGAAAATAATGAGGTTTCCTCTGTTTCCTTTTGCTCATAGAAAGTTTCCCACCAATCTTTGACACGATGAACGACTTTGAGGAGCGTAGAAGTAATCCGGATTGTAGCAGACCGCTCTGATACCACTGATCCATATTTTATGAGTAGAATGAAATGAATACAGATTATTAATAGGTTCTTAACACAAAATAATAGAGATACAGTAAAACTGGTTTTCTATTCAATAACGAAATAAGCTGAAACTGTAAAATGCAGCGAAAACAAGCTTGCTGGAATGGTGGCGGCTTATCTCTGAGAAGAGATGTGACGACAGTGCGCATTTGCAAGAAGAAGGTTACAATGAGGCTTTGAAGGAATTTTTAAAATAAGCAAGAATTCCAAAAACCCTAGACATCTAAAAACCTAACTCTATGAGATGAAGCGCCAAAAGTCATGTGGGCCCCGTTTGGGTAAGTTAGTACATCAACTTCCCAGGGTCGTAACGTTTGCATATTATATCAGTTTTAGGTGTGTGATAGCTTGATGGAAAGGTATCATCGAGGAGATTAATTTTGGGGGATCAATCATGCCATTTTATATCATTGAGGAGCTCAATCCCAAAAAACTTTCACTTAGGCCCTCAAAATGGCCTCGGAAGTTAAAACTGCTAAAAATAGTAAATTGCCAAAATTGTCAGAAAACTGTTTTCAGCCAGTTGGAAAAGGTGGGTGGCCACTGATATCCATATGGATCAATCCTCCCTCCTTAGGAAGCAATGGTCTCCATTTCATTGAGGTCCCCCATCAGATGAGAAATTTTTTGTTGAATTTGGCCCTGGGTGAGCCACTTGCCTTGGGGCAGGAGCTACCCTGCTTTGACGACTCGATAAAGATGGATCCTTTATTGTCGAGTGCCCTTGATCTTCCTGTCCACAATATGATCATTGGATGCCTATTGTAGGTATTCAAGGTTGATATCTATTGGTTTAAGTGGATCTGCTACTTCTGAGGTGTCCAATAATGGTGGGAAATAAGGGCGAAGGAGATCCACGTTAAACACTGGGTGTAGACCAGGGAAAGGAGGAATGTTGAGCTCAAAAAAATTATCCCCCACGGCCTTGGTGATAGTGTATGGCCCATAATGGAGTGGGAAAATCTTCCAATGGGGTCCTATAAGGCATTCTTTTTGCAAGTGCAACCAAAATTTGTCGCCCACTTGAAACTTATGTGGCACCCGATGTTGATCATGGCGCTGTTTGTACTTGTCATTGGAATTTTGTAGGATATTTTGAACCTGTTGGTGGATGTGTTGGATCTGCTCAATGAATCGGGTGGCTTTGTCAGCTTCAGTTGGAGTAGGAGATGAGTTGGTCGAGGTGACTGCAAGGGGAAGTGCAACATCTATGGGTCCCAATGGTTGGAATCCCAACCCCACTTGAAAGGGGTTGTGGCTGGTTGAGCTATGAAGGGCTCAATTGTAGCTATGCTGGACATAGGGAAGGCTCTCATCCCATGTGCTAGGGTGCTTTGAACTATACATGTGAAGGATATGCACAATCATTCAATTTACAACCTCAGTTTGGCCATATGTCTGGGGGTGGAAGGCCATGGATTTGGTGAGCTTGGTGTCTAGTAGTGACCAAAGGCTCGACCAGAATGTCTGAGAAATTGACTATACCGATCTGAGACAATGGTTTGTAGGATTCCAAACTATACCCAGACTCGTTCAAAGAAGATCTTGGCAGTGGCCTCTGCTATGATGCTCTTCTTGCAGGCAACCGGAATTGCCATCTTAGAAAAGCGATCAACAACCACAAAAACACAGTCATTTCCCCGCTTGGTGGATGGGAGGCCCAACATGTAGTCCATTGAGATGGATTCCCATGGATTGTCAGGAGTAGGAAGAAGGGTGTACATGCCGTGTTTCTTAATGGTCGGTTTGGCAATAGCATAGGCAGTGCAGGACCTGATATACTTGCTGACTTCTTGTCGAAGTTTTGGCCAGTAGAAATGTTTTTGTAGCATCACCATTGTCTTTTCAATGCTGAAGTGTCCTCCCACCCGACTGAAGTGGGCTTCCTAGATCATCTTCACTCACTCACTTGATGGAACAAAGATATGGCCCATATGACACAACAACCCATCCTAAAGATGGAAATTATCGACAACTGCGTTTGAAACCAAAATTTGGTAGGTGGTGGTGAAGTCAGGGTCTGTCTCATAGAGTTGGGGCCATCCAAATGTCTCATGTTCACAAGATTCTAGCACCATTCTGAGTATCACAACTGGCGGTCTGGTGAGGGAATCAACGACACAATTGATGCTTCCTGTTTTATACTTGATGTTGAGGTGGAATTGTTGCAAGTATGTGGACCACTTTTGATGGGAGTCATTCTACAATTTTCCCTGTGTCTGCATGAAATGTAGTGGCTATGGATGACTGTCTCCTTCCCAAGAATGTAATGTCTCCACTGGCGGCATGCTTTCACAACGGAGTACATTTCTTTGTCGTAAGTAGGGTACTTACAGATAGTATCTAATAGTGTCTCACTATGATAGGCCATGGGGTGGTCATGCTGAGTGAGAATGATTCCCACAACATAGTCTGAAGCATCTGTCTCGATCTCAAAAGGATGCTGCAGGTCTGGTAGTGAAAGTATTGGGGTTGAGCACAATCCCTGCTTCAAATCCTCGAATGCTTGTTGTTGGGACTGGCCCCACACAAATTTCACCTTACCACCAACCCACTTTATTTGGCTGAGGGCCCATGCAATATGGGAGAAACCCAACACGAACCTGTTATAGAAATTGGTAAGGCATAAGAAGATTTGAAGCTCCATGAGTGTTGTTGGGGCTGGCCAGTCACAGATGACTTGGATCTTGGCTGGATCCACATGTATGCCATGCTGATCAATGATGTATCCAAGGTAATGGACCCTGTCCATGCCAAAGAAACATTTTTCCAAGTTGACGTATAGCTTGTGCTGCCCTAGGGTGTGCAGAACCTGCTGAATATGCTGCAAGTGTTCGACCCAAGTCTTGCTGTAAATTAGAATGTCATCCAGATACACCAATACAAAATTATTAGTGAATGGTCCCAGGATATCGACCATCATCCTCATGAAAGTGGCTGGAGAATTTGTCAAACTAAAGGGCATGACCAACCATTCAAAAAGGACTTCCTTTGACTTGAAGGTGGTCTTCCATACATCTGTCTCTCCTCTCGGTACTTGGTTGTAGCCAGACTTCAGATCAATCTTACTGAAGTATTTGTCCCTCATGATTTGATCAAGGAGGTCATCGATTTGGGGAATCGAGTACCAGTTTTTGACTGTGATTTTGTTTAGAGCCCGATAATCAATATAGAGTTGCTAGGTTCCATGTTTCTTTTGTATCGACACGATTGGGCTCCCGCAAGGTGATGAGCTGGGGAGGATGTGCCCCTTGTGGAGCAGTTCTTCGATCTGTCACTTGATCTCCTCATTATCTAACAAAGAGTGATGATAGATTGCCCCATTGGGTAGCATTGCGTCGGGGGTCAGATCGATGGCGTGCTTGACCTGACAGTGTAGAGGCACCCCTGTAGGTGAGGAGAAGATATCCAAGTATTCTTCCACGACCTTATCTACCTGCTTCTGCTGTGTGGAGAGGTTGGCCAAAGAGACCCTGGATGTGGCTGTGATGTTTCGCTTATTCTAAGAACGAATCACAAAGAAGACAAACTTCCCCATCTGAGAGATGAACTTCCTGCATTGCTTAGCAGAGATAAAGGAAATAGCACTAGGTGGGACTGCCTCGGGTATCCTGTACAATTTCCTGTTCAAAGTAATAATAACACTATGAGGCCTAGACTCATATACAACATGAAGTTTCCAAAAATAAGGTTGGCCCAAAAGAACATCACAAACTTTGAGAGGAGAAACATCACACAATAACTCATCTTTGAAGGGCTTGATGCCATATGACAGTCAACACTATTGGCTGACGTGGAGATCACTTCCTTGGTGGAGCCATCCAATGGTGTACGATTGTGGGTGCGGAATTGTTGGTAGGGCCAGCCAATTGATGACCTCTACTGAGATGAGGTTCTTCTGGATACCACTATCAACGATGAAGTGCAGTGGGGTGCCTTTTACCCACATCTGTGAATGGAAGAGGTGCTCTCTTTCTTCTGGCTCATCTGGTTCACCAGGCTAGAGCTTGGTGGTAGCAACAATGGTACTGGGTTTCATGTCAATGATCCAACTTCACCTTTCTGGTTCAGTCTCAGAGTCATAATCTGCATCTGATTCAGAGGCTTTCACTTTGGCCACCAACGACTGCTTTGAGTGGCAGTTAGCAGTGTTATGCCAAGGGCTCTTATGGAAGTCGCACCACTTCCCGGTATCTTTCTTTGTATTTTTGGTGTCCTTGTTTTCTTGTAGCTTGGAATGGTTGTCCTGATACTGTCCATCTTTGCTTCGTCCGTTGTTCGATGGGTTGGGGCCACCCTTTCCTAGATTTTTTTGTGAGGGGTTCCCAGGCCCAAATTGTCGCGTCTTTTGTTTGAGCTTCTGATCGATTTTGACGGCATATCGGTAGGCCGCGCCCAAGGATGAGATGTCTAGAAATTCCATTTTGGTCTGGATGTATCTATGCAGAGAACCACAATACTTGAGCACCATATGTCGCTCCAAATCTTTGATACCAACTTGGTGCGCAAGGTATGGAAGATATTTGTGAAATCTTGCACTTCTTGGTCTCTTTCTTGCCGCAGTGTGGTCCATTTGGTATACAGGTCATCGTAACTTCTGACAGGGTAGTATTGTTCCTTAATAACATCCTTGAAGGATTCCCAGTTGGCCGTGACTGAAAATAATGAGGTTTCCTCTATTTCCTTTTGCTCACAGAATGTTTCCCACCAGTCTTTGACATGGGGAACGACTTTGAGGAGCGCAAAAGTAATCCGGATTGTAGCATACCGCTCTGATACCACTGATACATATTTTATGAGAAGAATGAAATAAATACAGATTATTAACACAAAATAACAAAGATACAGTAAAACTGGTTTTCTATTCAATAACGAAATAAGCTGAAATTGTAAAATGCAATGGAAACAAGCGTGCTGGAATGGTGGCGGCTTATCTTTGAGAAGAGATGTGACGGAAACATGAATTCACAAGAAGAATGTTACAATGAGGATTTGAAGGAATTTTTACAATAATAAATAATTCCAAAAACCCTAGACATATAAAAACCTAACCCTAGGAGATGAAGCGCCAAAAGTCATGTGGGCCCCGTTTGGGTAAGTTAGTACATCAACTTCCTGGGGTCGTAACTTTTGCATACGATCTCCATTTTAGGCATGTGATAGCCCGTTGGAAAGGTATCATCAAGGAGATTCATTTTTTGGGATCAATAATTCATTTGTATATCATTAAGGAGCTCGATCCCAAAATACCTTCATTTAGGCCCTCAAAATGGCCCCAGAAGTTAAAACTGCTAAAAATAGTAAATTGCCAAAATTGTCAGAAAACTGTTTTGAGCCAATTGGAAAAGGTGGGTGGCCCTCGATATCCATATGGATCAATACTCCCTCCTTTGGAAGCAATGGTATCCATTGCGTTGAGGTCCCCCATCAGATGAAGAAATTTCTGCTGAATTTGGCCTTTGGTGAGCCACTTGCCTTGGTGCAGGAGCTGCCCTGCTTTGACGACTCGATAAAGATGGATCCTTTGTTGTTGAGTGCCATTGATCTGTCTGTCCACAATATGATCATTGGATGCCTATTGTAGGAAGTTGGGGTTGATCTCTGTTGGTTTCAAGTGTTCTACTACTTCTGAGGTGTCCAATAATGGTGGGAAATAAGGGCGAAGGAGATCCACGTTGAACACTGGGTGCAGATCAAGGAAAGAAGAAATGTTGAGCTCAAAAGAATTATCCCCCATGACCTTGGTGATAGTGTATGACCCATAATGGAGTGGGAGAATATTCTGATGGGGTCCTGTAAGGCTTTCTTTTTGCAAGTGCATCCAAACTTTGTTGCCCACCTGAAACTTATGCGATACCCGATGTTGATCATGGCGTTGTTTGTACTTGTCATTGGACTTCTGTAGGATATCCTGAACCTATTGGAAGATGTGCTGGATCTGCTCAATGAACTGGGTGGCTTTGTTAGCTTCAGTTGGAGCAGAAGATGAGTTGGTCGAGGTGACTGCAAGGGGAAGTGCAACATCTATGGGTCCCAATGGTTGGAATCCCAACCCCAATTGAAAGGGGTTGTGGCCAGTTGAGATATGCAGGGCTCGATTGTAGCTATGCTGGACATAGGAAAGGCTCTCATCCCATGTGTGAGAGTGCTTTGAATTATACATGTGAAAGATATGCACAATCATTTGATTTACAACCTTGGTTAGGCCATCTGTCTGGGGGTGGAAGGTCGTGGATTTGGTGAGCTTGGTGTCCAGCAATGACTAAAGGCTTGACCAAAATGTGCCGAGAAATCAACTATATCAATATGGGACAATGGTTTGTGGGATTCTAAAATGTACCCAGACTCGTTCAAAGAAGAGCTTGGTAGTGGCCTCTACTGTGATGCTCTTCTTGCAGGCAACCAGAATTGCCATCTTAGAAAAGCGATCAACAACCACAAAAACACAGTCATTTCCCCACTTGGTGGATGGGAGGCCCGACATGTAGTCCATTGAGATGGATTCCCATGGCCTGTCAGGAGTAGGAAAAGAGGTGTACATGCCCTTTTTCTTAGTGGTCAGTTTGGCAATAGCGCAGGACCTGATATACTTGCTGAACTCCTGTCGAAGTTTTGGCCAGTAGAAATGTTTCTGTAGCATTTCTAGTTCCTTTTCAATTCCGAATTGTCCTGCCACCTGACTGTAGTGGGATTCCTAGATCAGATTCACTCACTCACTCAATGGAACATAGATATGTTCCAGATGACACAACAACCCATCTTGAAGATGGAAATTATTGACAACTACGTTTGCACCGAACATTCGGTAGGTGGTGGAGAAGTCAGAGTCTGTCTCATAGAGTTGGGGTCATCCAAATGTCTCATGTCTGCAAGAGTCTAGCACCGTGGTGAGTGCCGCGAATGGTGGTCTACTGAGGCAATCAACGATGTGATTGGTGATTCCTGTTTTATACTTGATGTTGAGGTGGAATTGCTGGAAGTATGTGGACCACTTTTGATGGTAGTCATTCTGCAATTTTCCCTGTGTCTGCATGAACTATAGTGGCTTATGATCAATGTGGATGACTGTCGGCATGCTTGTACAATGGAGTACATTTCTTTGTCATAAGTAGGGTTCTTATGGAAAATATCTAACAATGTATCACTATGATAGGCCACAGGGTGGCCATTGTGAGTGAGAATGACGCCCACAACATAGTTTGAAGCATCTGTCTCGATCTCAAAAGGATGCTGCAAGTCTGGTAGTGAAAGTATTGGGGCTGAGCATAAGCGCTTCTTCAAATCATCAAATGGTTGTTGTTAGGACCGGCCCCACGCAAATGTTTCCTTACCACCACCCTTGTTTATTTGGCTAAGGGCTCATGCAATATGGGAGAAACCCAACACGAACTTGCGGTAGAAATTGGCAAGGCCCAAGAAGCTCCAAAGCTCAGCTAGTGTTGTTGGGTCTAGCCAGTCACAGATGAATTGGATCTTGGATGGATATACATGTAAGCCATGATGATCAATGATGTAGCCCAGGTAATGGACCTTGTCCATGCTGAAGGATCATTTTTTCAAGTTAGCGTATAGCTTGTGCTGTCGCAGGGTGTGCAGAACCTGCTGAATATGCTGCAAGTGTTCGGCCCAAGTCTTGCTGTAAATTAGAATGTCATCTAGATACACCACTACAAAAGTATTGGTGAATGGTTGTAGGATATTTTCCATCATCCTCATGAAAGTGTCTAGAGCATTTGTCAAACCAAAGGGCATGACCAACCATTCAAAAAGGCCTTCCTTTGACTTGAAGGTGGTCTTCCATACATCTGTTTGTTCTATCAGGACCTGGTGGTAGCTAGAATTCAGATCAATCTTACTGAAGTATTTGGCCCCTGTGAGTTTATCAAGGAGGTCATCGATTCAAGGAATCAGGTACTGGTTTTTGATTGTGATTTTATTCAGAGCCCAGTAATCAATACAGAGTCACCAGGTTCCATCTTTCTTCTGTACCAGCACAATTGGGCTTCCGCAAGGTGATGATCTAGGGAAGATGTGCCCCTTTTTGGTTCTGGCTCAGATTCATAATCTTCATCTGATTCAGAGGCTTTCACTTTGGCCACCAATGACTGCTTTGAGAGACAGTCAGCAGTGTTATGCCAAGGGCTCTTATGGAAGTCGCACCACTTCCCAGTATCTTTCTTTGTCTTTCTGGTGTCCTTATTTGCTTGCGGCTTGGACTGGTTTTCTTGATACTGTCCATCTCTTCTTTGTCCTTTGTTTGGTGGGTTGGGGCCACCCTTTTTTGGATTTTTTTGTGAGGGGTTCCCAGGCCCAAATTGCGTAAGCCCAAATTGCGACGTCTTTTGTTTGAGCTTCTGCTTGATTTTGACGATATATCGGTAGGCTGCGCCCAAGGATGAGATGTCCAGAAATTCCATTTCGATATGGATGTATCTATGTAGAGAATCGTAATACTTAAGCACCATATGTCACTCTGAATCTTTGATACCCAACTTGCTGCGCAAGGTATGGAAGACATTTGTGAAATCTAACACTGCTTGGTCTCTTTCTTGCCGTAGTGTGGTCCATTTGGTATACAGGTTGTCATAACTTTTGACAGGGTAGTATTGTTCCTTAATAGCATCCCTGAAGGATTCACAGGTGGTCGTGATTGAAAATAATGAGGTTTCCTCTGTTTCCTTTTGCTCACAGAAAGTTTCCCACCAATCTTGGACATGGGGAACGACTTTGAGGAGCGCAAAAGTAATCGGGATTGTAGCAGACCGCTCTGATACCACTGATTCATATTTTATGAGCAGAACGAAATGAATACAGATTATTAATAGGTGCTTAACACAAAATAATAGAGATATAGTAAAACTGGTTTTCTATTCAATAACGAAATAAGTTGAAACTGTAAAATGCAGCGGAAACAAGCTTGCTGGAATGGTGGCGGCTTATCTCTGAGAAGAGATGTGACGACAACACACATTTGTAAGAAGAAGGTTACAATGAGGCTCTGAAGAAATTTTAAAAATAAGCAAGAATTCAAAAAACCCTAGACATCTAAAAACCTAACCCTAGGAGATGAAGCACCAAAAGTCATGTGGGCCCCGTTTAGGTAAGTTAGTACATCAACTTCCCGGGGTTGTAACTTTTGCATACGATCTCCATTTTAGGCGTGTGATAGCCTGTTGGAAAGGTATCATTGAGGAGATTCATTTTGGGGGCTCAATAATGCCTTTGCCTATCATTTTGGATCTCTATCTAAAAAAAAATTCATTTAGGCCCTCAAAATGGCCCCGTAAGTTAAAATTGCTAAAAATAGTAAATTGCCAAAATTGTTAGAAAACTATTTTGAGCCAGTTGGAAAAGGTGGGTGGCCACTGATGTCCATCTGGATCAATACTCTCTCCTTAGGAAGAAATGGTCTCCATTGAATTGAGGTCCCCCATCATATGAGGAAATTTCTGCTGAATTTGGCCCTGGGTGAGCCACTTGCCTTGGTGTAGGAGTTGCCCTGCTTTGACAACTTGATAAAGTTGGATCCTTTGTTGTCAAGTGCCCTTGATCTATATGTCCACAATCTGATCATTGGATTCCTATTGTAGGTAGTCAGGGTTGAGCTATGTTGGTGTCAATTGTTTAGCTACTTCTGAGGTGTCCAATAATGGTGGGAAATAAGGGAGAAGGAGATCCACGTTGAACACTGGGTGCAGACCAAGGAAAGGAGGAATGTTGAGCTCAAAAGAATTATCCCCCATGGCCTTGGTGATAGTGTAAGACCCATAATAGAGTGGGAAAATATTTTGATGGGGTCCTGTAAGGCGTTCTTTCTGCAAGTGCAACCAAACATTTTCGCCCACCTGAAACTTATGCGGCACCCGATGTTGATCATGGCGCTGCTTGTACTTGTCATTGGACTTCTTTAGGATATCGTGAACCTGTTGGTGGATGTGCTAGATCTTCTCAATGAACCAGGTGGCTTTGTCAGCTTCAGTTGAAGTAGGATATGAGTCGGCCGAGGTGACTGCAAGGGGAAGTGAAACATCTATGCGTCCCAATTGTTGGAATCCCAACCCCACTTGAAAGGGGATGTGTCCGGTTGAGCTATGCAGGGCTCGATTGTAGCTATGATGGACATAGGGAACACTCTCATCCCATGTGCGAGGGTGATTTGAATTATACATGTGAAGGATATGCACAATCTTTCAATTTACAACCTTGGTTTGGCCATCTTTCTGGGGGTGGAAGGCCATGGATTTGGTGAGCTTGGTGTCCAGCAGTGACCAAAGGCTTGACCAGAATGTGCTAAGAAATTGACTATCCTGATCTGAGACAATGGTTTGTGGTATTCCAAAATGTACCCAGACACGTTCAAAGAATATCTTGGCAGTGGCCTCTGCTGTGATGCTCTTCTTGTAGGCAACCAAAATCGCCATCTTAGAAAAGCGATCAACAACCACAAAAACACAGTCATTTCCCCACTTGGTGGATGGGAGGCCCGACATGTAGTCCATTGAGATGGATTCCCATGGCCTGTCAGGAGTAGGAAGAGGGGTGTACATGCCCTATTTCTTAGTGGTCAGTTTGGCAATAGCGTAGGCAGTGTAGGACCTGATATACTTGTTGACCTCCTGTCAAAGTTTCGGCCAGTAGAAATGTTTCTGTAGCATCGCCACTGTCTTTTCAATGCTGAAGTGTCCTGCCACCCAATTGTAGTGGGCTTCCCATATCAACTTCGCTCTCTCACTTGATGGAACACAGATATGGACCAGATGAAAAAACAACCCATCATGTCCGCAAGAGTCTAGCACCATGGTGAGTGCCGCGACTGACAGTCTGCTGAGGCAATCAATGACACGATTGATGCTTCCTATTTTATACTTGATGTTGAGGTGGAATTGCTACAAGTATGTGAACCACTTTTGATGGTGGTCATTATGCAGTTTTCCCTGTGTCTGCATGAACTACAGTGGCTATGATCAGTGTGGATGACTGTCTCCTTCCCAAGAATATAATGTCTCCACTGGCGGCATGCTTTCACATTGGAGTACATTTCTTTGTCATAAGTAGGGTACTTACTGATAGTATCTGACAGTGTCTCACTATGATAGGCCACTGGGTGGCCATGTTGAGTGAGAACCACGCCCAAAGCATAGTCTGAAGCATTTGTCTCGATCTCAAAAGGATGTTTCAAGTTTGGTAGTGAAAGTATTGGGGCTGAGCACAAGCGTTGCTTCAAATCATCGAACGCTTGTTGTTGGGACCGGACCCACGCAAAGTTTTCCTTACCACCACCCCTGTTTATTTGGTTGAGGGCCCATGCAATATGGGAGAAACCCAACACAAAGATGTGTTAGAAATTGGCAAGGCCCAAGAATCTCTGAAGCTCAGTGAGTGTTGTTGGGGCTGGCCAGTCACAGATGAATTGGATCTTGGATGGATCCACATGTATTCCATGCTGATCGATGATGTAGCCAAGGTAATGGACCTTGTCCATGCTGAAGGATCATTTTTCCAAGTTGGAGTATAGCTTGTGCTACCATAGGGTGTGCAGAACCTGCTGAATATGCTGCAAGTGTTCGGCCCAAGTCTTGCTGTAAATTAGAATGTCATCTAGATACACCACTACAAAAGTATTGGTGAATGGTTTCAGGATATCATCCATCAACCTCATGAAAGTGACTGGAGAATTTTTCAAACCAAAGGGCATGACCAACCATTCAAAAAGGCCTTTCTTTGACTTGGAGGTGGTTTTCCATACAGTTGTCTGTTCTATCATGACCTGGTGGTAGACAGACTTCAGATCAATCTTACTGAAGTATTTGGCCCCCATGAGTTGATAAAGTAGGTCATCAATTATGGGGAATCAGGTATAGGTTTCTGACTGTGATTTTATTCAGAGCCCAGTAATCAATACAGAGTTTCCAGATTCCATCTTTCTTCTCTACCAACACGATTGGGCTCCCGCAAGGTGATGAGATGGGGAAGATGTGCCCCTTGTGGAGAAGTTCTTAGATATGTCACTTGATCTCCTCATTCTATAACAAAGAGAAATGATAGCCTGAACCATTGGTTAGCGGTGCACTGGGGGTCAAATCAATGGGGTGCTTGACCTGGCAGTATAGAGGTACCCCTGTAGGTGAGGAGAAGATATTCGAGTATTCTTCCACGACCTTATCTACTTGCTTCTGCTTTGTGGAGAGGTCGGCCACAGAGACCCTGGATGTGGCTATGATCTTTCTCTTATTCTGAGAGTGAATCATGAAGAAGACAAACTTCCCCGTCTGAGAGATAACCTTCCTGCATTGCTTAGAAAAGATCAAGGAAATAACATTAGGTGGGACTGCCTCAGGTATCCTATACAATTTCCTATTCAAAGTAATAATAACACTATGAGGCCTAGACTCATATACAACATAACGTTTCCATAAATAATTTTGGCCCAAAATAACATTCAAAAATTCGTGAGGAGAAGCATCACACAATACCTCGTCTTTGAAGGGCTTGATGCTGTATGATAGTCGACACTGTTGGCTGACGCAGAGATCGCTTCCTTGGCGGAGCCATCCAATGGTGTAAGACTTTGGGTGTGGTGTTCTTGGTAGGGCCAACTGCTTGACGACCTCTTCTAAGATGACATTCTTCTGGCTACCCCTATTAACGATGAAGTGCAATAGGGTGCCTTTTATCCACATCTGTGAATGGAAGAGGCGCTCTCCTTCTTCTAGCTCGTCTAGTTCACCAGGCTGGAGCTTGGTGGTACTGGGTTCCATGTTAATGATCCATCTTCCCCTTTCTAGTTCTGGCTTAGAGTCATAATCTACATCTGATTAAGAGGCTTTCACTTCAGCCATCAACGACTGCTTTGAGCGACAATCAACAGTGTTATGCCAAGGGCTCTTATGGAATTCACACCACTTCTCGGTATATTTATTTGTCTTTCCGGTGTCATTCTTTGCTTGCGGCTTGGAGTGGTTGTCCTGATACTTTCCATCTTTTCTCTGTCCTTTGTTTGGTGGGTTGGTTCCACCATTTCCTGGATTTTGTTGTGAGCGGTTACTAGGCCCGAATTGCCGCGTCTTTTGTTTGAGCTTCTGCTTAATTTTGACGACATATTGGCAGGCTGCGCCCAAGAATGAGATGTCCAGAAATTCCATTTCAATATGGATGTATCTATGCATAGCACCATGATACTTGAGCACCATATGTCTCTCCGAATCTTTGATACCCAACTTGGTGCACAAGGTATGGAAGATATTTGTGAAATCTGACACTGCTTGGTCTCTTTCTTGCCGCAGTGTGGTCCATTTGGTATACAGGTCATCATAAATTCTGACAGGGTAGTATTGTTCCTTAATAGCATCCCTGAAGGATTCCCAAGTTGTTCATGACTGAAAATAATGAGTTTTCCTCTGTTTCCTTTTTCTCACATAAAGTTTCCCACCAATCTTTGACATGAGGAACGACTTTGAGGAGAGAAAAAGTAATCTGGATTGTAGCAGACCGCTCTGATACCACTGATCTGGATTTTATGAGCAGAATGAAATGAATATAGATTACTAACAGGTTCTTAACACAAAATAATAGAGATATAGTAAAACTGGTTTTCTATTCAATAATGAAATAAGTTGAAACTGTACAATGCAGCAGAAACAAGCTTGTTGGAATGGTGGCAGCTTATCTATGAGAAGAGATGTGAAGGCAACACACATTCGCAAGAAGAAGGATACAATGAGGCTCTGAAGGAATTTTTACAATAATAAAGAATTCCAAAAGTCCTATACATCTAAAAACCTAACCCTAGGAGATGAAGCACCAAAAGTCATGTGGGCCCCGTTTGGGTAAGTTAGTACATCAACTTCCTGGGGTCGTAACTTTTGCATACGATCTCTATTTTAGGTGTGTGATAGCCCGTTGGAAAGGTATCCTCGAGAATATTAATTTTTTGGGCACAATCATTCCTTTGGATATCATTGAGGATCTCTATCCCAAAAAACCTTCATTTAAGCCCTCAAAATGGCCCCGGAAGTTAAAACTACTGAAAATAGTAAATTGTCAAAATTGTCATAAAACTGTTTTGAGCTAGTTGGAAAAGGTGGGTGGACACTGATATCCATCTAGATCAATCCTCCCTCCTTAGGAAGAAATGGTCTCCATTGCATTGAGGTTCCCCATCATATGAAGAAATTTTTGCTGAATTTGGCCCCGACTGAGCCACTTGCCTTCGTGCAGGAGCTGCCCTACTTTGACGACTCGATAATGATGGATCGTTTGTTGTCGAGTGCCCTTGATTTTTCTGTCCACAATATGATCATTGGGTTCCTATTGTAGGTAGTCGGGGTCGATCTCAATTGGTGTCAGTTGTTTGGCTACTTCTGAGGTGTCCAATAATGGTGGGAAATAAGGGTGAAGGAGATCCACGTTGAACACTGGGTGCAGACCAAGGAAAGGAGGAATGTTGAGCTCAAAAGAATTATCCCCCATGGCCTTGGTGATAGTGTACGACCCATAACGGAGTGGGTGAAGATCCTGATGGGGTCCTATAAGGTTTTCTTTCTGCAAGTGCAACCAAACTTTGTTTCCCACTTGAAACTTATGTGACACCTGATGTTGATCATGGCGCTGTTTGTACTTGTCATTGGACTTCTATAGGATATCTTGAACCTGTTGGTGGATGTGCTAGATCCGCTCAATGAATTGGGTGGCTTTGTCAGCTTCAATTGGAGTAGGAGATGAGTCAGTCGAGGTGACCGCAAGGGGAAGTGCAACATCTATGGGTCCCAATGGTTGGAATCCCAACCCCACTTGAAAGGGGTTGTGGTTGGTTGAGCTATGCAGGGCTCGGTTATAGCTATGCTGGACATAGGGAAGACTCTCATTCCATTTGCGAAGGTGCTTTGAATTATACATGTGAAGGATATGCACAATCATTTGATTTACAACCTCTGTTTGGCCATCTATCTAGGGCTGTAAGGCCATGGATTTGGTGAGCTTGGTGTCCAGCAGTGACCAAAGGCTCAACCAGAATGTGCTTAGAAATCGACTATCCTGATATGAGACAATGGTTTGTGGTATTCCAAAATGTACCCAGACTCGTTCAAATAAGAGCTTGGCAGTGGCCTCTATTGTGATGCTCTTCTTGCAGGAAATCAAAATCGCCATCTTAGAAAAATGATCAACAACCACAAACACATAGTCATTTCCCCGCTTGGTGTATGGGAGGCCCGACATGTAGTCCATTGAGATGGATTCCCATGGCCTATCAGGAGTAGGAAGAGGGGTGTACATGCCCTGTTTCTTAGTGGTTGGTTTGGCAATAGCGCAGATAGTGCAAGACTTGATATACTTGCTAACCTCTTGTCAGGGTTTCGGCTAGTGGAAATGTTTCTGTAGCATCACCATTGTCTTTTCAACGCTGAAGTGTCCTGCCACCCAACTGTAGTGGGCTTCCCATATCAGCTTCACTCGCTCACTTGATGGAACACAGATATGGCCCAGATGACACAACAACCCATCCTGAAGATGGAAATTATTGACAACTACATTTACACCCAACAATTGGTAGGTGGAGGCGAAGTTAGGGTCCGTCTCATAGAGTTGGAGCCATCCAGATGTCTCATGATTGCAAGAGTCTAGTACCATGGTGAGTGCCACGACTGATGGTCTGTTGAGGAAATCAACGACGCGATTGGTGCTTCCTTTTTTATACTTGATGTTGAGGTGGAATTTCTACAAGTATGTGGACCACTTTGATGGCGATCATTCTGCAATTTTCCCTATGTCTGCATGAACTGCAGTGGATTATGATCAATGTGGATGACTATCTCCTTCCCAAGAGTGTAATGTCTCCACTGGCAGCATGCTTGCACAATGGAGTACATTTATTTCTCGTAAGTAGGGCACTTACAGAAAATATCTGATAGTGTCTCACTATGATAGGCCATGAGGTGGCCATGCTGAGTGAGAACGACGCCCAAAACATAGTCTGAAGCATCTGTCTCAATTTCAAAAGGATGCTGCAGGTCTGGTAGTGAAAGTACTGGGGATGAGCACAAGCGCTGCTTCAAATCATCGAATGCTTGTTGTTAGGACCAACCCCACACAAATTTCACCTTACCACCACACCTGTTTATTTGGCTGAGGGCCCATGCAATATGGGAGAAACCCAACACGAAATTGCAGTATAAATTGGCAAGGCCCAAGAAGCTCTGAAGCTCAGTGAGTGTTGTTGGGGCTCTCACAAGGTGATGAGTTGGGGTGGATGTGCCCCTTATGGAGCATTTCTTGGATCTATCGTTTGATCTCCTCATTCTCTAACAAAGAGCGATGATAGACTAGCCCATTGGGTAGTGGTGCACCGGGGTTCAGATCGATGGGGTGCTTGACCTGGCAGTGTAGAGGTACCCCTGTAAGTGAGGAAAAGATATCCGAGTATTCTTCCACGACCTTATCTACTTGCTTCTGTTGTGTGGAGAGGTCAGCCGTAGAGACTTTGAATGTGGCTATGATATTTCACTTATTCTGAGAGAGAATCACAAAGAAGACAAACTTTCCCATCTGAGAGATGACCTTCCTGCATTGCTTAGCAGAGATCAAAGAAATAGCACTAGGTGGGACTGCGTTGGGTATCCTGTACAATTTCCTGTTCAAAGTAATAATAACACTATGAGGCCTAGACTCATATATAACATGATGTTTCCATAAATAAGGTTGGCCCAAAAGAACATCACAAACTTTGAGAGGAGAAACATCACACAATACCTCGTCTTTGAAGGGATTGATGCCGTATGACAGTCGACATTGTTGGCTGACACAAAGATCTCTTCCTTGGTGGAGCCATCCAATGGTGTATGGTTGTGGGTGCGGTGTTATTGGCAGGGCCAACCGCTTGATGACCTCTGCTGAGATGAGGTTCTTCTAGCTACCTCTATCAACGATGAAGTGAAACGAGGTGCCTTTTACCCACATCTGTGAATGGAAGAGGCGTTCTCCTTCTTCTGGCTTGTCTGGTTCACCAAGATGAAGCTTGGTGGTAGAAATGGTGGTACTAGGTTCCGCATTAATGATCCATCTTCCCCTTTCTGGTTCTTTCTTAGAGTCATAATATATATCTGATTAAGAGGCTTTCACTTTGGCCACCAACGATTGCTTTGAGCAATAGTCAACAGTGTTATGCCAAGGGCTCATATGGAAGTCGCACCACTTCCCGGTATCTTTCTTTTTCTTTCTGGTGTCCTTCTTTGCTTGTGGCTTGGACTGGTTGTCCTAATACTGTCCATATTTTCTTTGTCCTTTGTTAGGTGGGTTGGGGCCACCCTTTCCTAGCTTTTTTTGTGAGGGGTTCCCAGGGCCAAATTTACGCGTCTTTTGTTTGAGCTTCTGCTCAATTTTGACAACATATCGGTAGGCTGCGCCCAAGGATGAGATGTCCAGAAATTTCATTTCAGTCTAGATGTATCTTTGTAGAGCACCAGATGTCACTCTAAATCTTTGATACCGAACTTGGTGCATAAGGTATGGAAGATATTTGTGAAATCTGGCATTGCTTGGTCTCTTTCTTTCCACAGTGTGGTCCATTTGGTATACAGGTTGTCATAACTTCTGACAGGGTAGTATTGTTTCTTAATAGCATAAATGAAATTTTCCCAGGTGGTTTTGACTGAAAATAATGAGGTTTCCTTTGTTTCCTTTTGCTCACAGAAAGTTTCCCACCAATATTTGACATGGGGAACGACTTTGAGGAGTGAAAATGTAATCTGGATTGTAGCAAACCGCTCTGATACCACTGATCCAGATTTTATGAGAAGAACAATATGAATACAGATTATTAACAGGTTCTTAACAAAAAATAATAGAGATATAGTAAACCTGGTTTTCTATTCAATAACGAAATAAGATGAAACTGTAAAATGCAATGGAAACAAGCTTGCTGGAATGGTGGCGGCTTATCTCTGAGAAGAGATGTGATGACAACGCACATTTGCAAGAGGAAGGTTACAATGAGGCTCTGAAGGCCTTTTTACAATAATCAATAATTCCCAAAACCCTAGAAATCTAAAAACCTAACCCTAGGAGATGAAGCGCCAAAAGTCATGTGGGCCCCATTTGGGTAAGTTAGTACATCAACTTCTCGGGGTCGTAACTTTTGCATACAATATTTGTTTTAGGTGTGTGATAGCCCATTGGAAAGGTATCGTCGAGGATATTTATTTTGGGGGCTCAAGCATTCCTTTGGATATCATTAAGGAGATTGATCCAGAAAAACCTTCATTTAGGCCCTCAAAATGGCCCTAAAAGTTAAAACTGCTAAAAATAGTAAATTGCCAAAATTGTCAGAAAATTGTTTTGAGCCAGTTGGAAAAGATGGTGGCTATATATATCCATATAGATAAATCCTCACTCCTTAGGAAGCAATGGTCTCCATTTCATTGAGTTCCCCCATCAGATGAGGAATTTTCTGCTGAATTTGGCCCCGGGTGAGCCACTTGCCTTGGTGCAGGAGCTACCTTGCTTTGACGACTCGATAAAGCTGGATCCTTTGTTGTCGAGTGGCCTTGATATTTCTATCTACAATATGATCATTGGATGCCTATTGTAGGTAGTCAGGATTGAGCTCTGTTGGTGTTAGTTGTTCTGCTACTTCTGAGGTGCCCAATAATGGTCGGAAATAAGGGCAAAGAAGATCCATGTTGAACACTGGGTGCAAACCAAGGAAAGGAGGAATGGTTAGCTCAAAATAATTATCCCCCATGGCCTTGGTGATAGTGTACGACCAATAATGGAGTGGGCGAAGCTTCTGATGGGGTCCTGTAAGGCATTCTTTCTGCAAGTGCAACTAAACTTTGTCGCCCACCTGAAACTTATGCGACACCTGATGTTGATCATGGCGTTGTGTGTACTTGTCATTGGACTTTTGTAGGATATCCTGAACCTGTTGGTAGATGTGTTGGATCTGCTCAATGAAATAGGTGGCTTTTTCAGCTTAAGTTGGAGCAGGAGATGAGTCGGTCGAGGTGACCGCAAGGGGAAGTGCAACATCTATGGGTCCCAATGGTTGGAATCCCAACCCCACTTGAAATGGGTTGTGGCCAGTTGAGCTATGCAGGGCTTGGTTGTAGCTATGCTAGACATAGGGAAGGGTCTCATTCCATGTGCGAGGGTGCTTTGAATTATACATGTGAAGGATATGCACAATCATTCGATTTACAACCTTAGTTTGGCCATCCGTCTGGGGGTGGAAGGCGATGTATTTGGTGAGCTTGGTGTCCAACAGTGACCAAAGGATTGACTAGAAAGTGATGAGAAATCAACTATCCCGATCTGAGACAATGGTTTGTGGGATTCCAAAATGTACCCATACTCGTTCAAAGAAGAGCTTGGCAGTGGCCTCTGCTATGATTCTATTCTTCCAGAAAACCAGAATCACCATCTTAGAAAAGTGATCAACAACCACAAAAATACATTCATTTCCCCACTTGGTGGATGGGAGGCCTGACATGTAGTCCATTGAGATGGATTCCCATGGCCTGTCAGGAGTAGGAAGAGGGGTGTACATGCTCTATTTCTTAGTGGTTGGTTTGGAAATAGCGCAGACAGTGCAGGACCTGATATACATGATGACCTCCTGTCGAAGTTTCGGCCAGCATAAATGTTTCTGTAGCATCACCACTATCTTTTCAATATCGAAGTGTCCTGCCACCTAACTATAGTGGGCTTCCTAGATCAGGTTCGCTCTCTCACTTGATGGAACATAGATATGGCCCATACGAAACAACAACCCATCCTGAAGATGGAAATTATCAACAACTGTGTTTGCACCCAACATTTGGTAGGTGGTGGTGAAGTCAGGGTCTGTCTCATAGAGTTGGGGCCATCCAAATGTCTCATGTCTACAAGATTCTAGAACTGTCGTGAGTGCCGCGACTAGCGGTCTGCTGAGGCAATCAATGATGTGATTGGTGTTTCCTATTTTATACTTGATGTTGAGGTGGAATTGATGAAAGTATGTGGACCACTTTTGATGGCGGTCATTATGCAATTTTCCCTGTGTCTACATGAACTGCAGTGGCTTATGATCAGTGTGGATGACTGTCTCCTTCCCAAGAATGTAATGTCTCCACTGGTGGCATTCTTGCACAATGGAGTACATTTCTTTGTCGTAAGTAGGGTAATTATGGATAGTACTGACAGTGTCTCACTATGATAGGCCACAGGGTGGCCGTGCTGAGTTAGAACGACGCCCACAACATAGTCTAAAGAATCTATCTTGATCTCAAAAGGATGTTGCCGGTCTGGTACTGAAAGTACTAGGGCTGAGCATGCTGCTTCAAATCATCGAACGCTTGTTGTAAGGATCGGCCCCATGCAAATTTCACCTTACTGCCACCCCTTTTTATTTGGATAAGGGCTCATGCAATATGGGAGAAGCCCAACATGAACCTACGGTAGAAGTTGGCAAGGACCAAGAAGCTTCGAAGCTCAGTGAGTGTTGTTGGGGCTGGCCAGTCACGAATGACTTGGATCTTGGATGGATCCACATGTATGCCATACTGATCAATGATGTAGCCTAGGTAATGGACCTTGTCCATGTCGAAGGAGCATTTTTCCAAGTTGGCATATAGCTTGTGCTGCCGCAGGTTGTGCAAAACCTGCTGAATATTCTGCAAGTGTTCAACCCAAGTCTTGCTATAAATTAGAATGTCATCTAGATACACCACTACAAAAGGATTGGTGAATGGTCGCATGATATCATCCATCATCCTCATGAAAGTGGCCGGAGCATTTGTCAAACCAAAGGGCATGACCAACCATTCAAAAAGGCATTCCTTTGACTTGATGGTGGTCTTCCATACATCTGTCTATTCTATAGGGACCTGGTGGTAGTCATACTTGAGATCAATCTTACTGAAGTATATGGCCCCCGTGAGTTGATCAAGGAGGTCATCGATTCGGGGAATCGGGCACCGGTTTCTGACTGTAATTTTATTCAGAGCCTAGTAATCAATACAGAGTCACCAGGTTCCATATTTCTTTTGTACCAACATGATTGGGATCCCGCAAGGTGATGAGCTAGGGCATATGTGCCCCTTGTGGAGAAGTTCTTGGATCTATCGCTTGATCTCCTCATTCTCTAACCAAGGGAGACGATAGACTGGCCCATTGATTAGTGGTGCACCGGTGGTTAGATCGATGGGGTTCCTGACCTGGCAGTGTATAGGTACCTTTGTAGGTGAGGAGAATATATCCAAATATTCTTCCATGACCTTATCTACTTGCTTCTGCTGTGTGGAGAGGTTGGCCGCAGAGACCCTGGATGTGGCTGTGATCTTTCACTGAGAAGAGATGTGACGACAATGCACATTAGCAAGAAGAAGGTTACAATGAGGCTCTGAAGGAATTTTTAAAATAATAAAGAATGCCAAAAACCCTAGACATCTAAAAACCTAACCCTAGGAGATGAAGCGCCAAAAGTCATGTTTGCCTTGTTTGGGTAAGTTAGTACATCAACTTCCCGGGGTTGTAACTTTTTCATACAAGCTCCGTTTTAGGAGTGTAATAGCCCGTTGGAAAGATATCATCGAGGAGATTAATTTTTGGGGATAAATTATTCCTTCAAATATAATTGAGGATCTAGATACTGAAAAACCTTCATTTAAGCCCTCAAAATGGCCCCAAAAGTTAAAACTGCTAAAAATAGTAAATTGCCAAAATTGTTAGAAAGCTGTTTTGATCCAGTTAGAAAAGGTGGGTGGCCACCGATATCCATTTGGATAATTTGTAGAGCCCAATATACCGTAGGGTACTTATTTTGAAAGAGGAATGTAGCTATAAAGTTCTAGGTCATTCGATACCAATGTATAGTAATGAGGCACAATTCTACTTGGAGGTACAAGTTGATAGGTGTATTGTCTAAGGTGTTAAATAACTTATGTACCCACTGTTCTTTAGGAATATTTCTCCAGACCTCCTCGCAACTTCGCATATGGTCCTTAGGAAAAATATGACCTGTTTATTGAACTTCGCATCCTTTGGCTTGGTCTGAAAAGCGTGTTGTCAATAAGGTGCAACATTGTACCCAGTCTGCGATGCTCCTCTTGTGTGTTCCCCACCATCTAGCTGGTGTTTCTTTCAAGGCTTCATCGAGTGATAACATCCTCTGTTTTACTAGTACACTTTTCTCAAATTCAACTAAGAATGTCTCTAAATGATTCAAGCCATCAAATGTAGGGAGATTACTTACTTCTTTGCCAATCCAACGAACTGCTATGGTCAATCTGTCTCATATTCGTGTAGAGACTTCATACATTCCATTCTACCATTTTTCCAATGCTTCCTCTGAATCTGATGAACATGCACTTTCACTTTGTCAACCTATATTTCCATCTGTTGTGGGATTAATATAATCCTGTTGTCTTGTTTTCAATTTGTAGATGTTTTCTAGCTCGTAGGTGCGATCTTCTTCTCTCATCGGTTCTGTGTATCTGCGAACTTTATCAGGGTCGAGAGGTGCAATGAACTTGAGGCCATTACCCTCAAATGTCACTCTTCTCTTTTTTAGGTCAACAACAGTCGATTTGTTGAAATCCCAATCAATTCCTAACAACACAGGATAGGGACAACTATTGTCAACAATCTCAATCACTTTGAAATCTGCAAATGTCCTTACCATGTTGATGTCTACATGGACATGCTCTAGTATTCCAAAGGGGCTCATCACCTACTGATTAGCCATCCCGATCCTGATAGGAGAGTAAATCAATCTAGGTTTTCCCATCAATGCCCAAGTCTGCTTCATCATAACATTTACTTTTGATCCTAAGTCGAGGACCCCATAGTCCACGTCGTAGTCTCCAATATGAGCACTAAGGTGTAATTCCTTGTTTTTCCTTCTTTTCCTAGATACTTGATTCACAACTCTACTTAGTAGAGGATCTATTCTTCCAATTACATACTGCCTTACCAGGTGTTGTAGCTCCTACCTAACTTTTTTTATCTTTAATCAAATTGATACATGTATATAAGAAGTCCATGAGCTTAATTACCTCTTTCCCTTGTTTATCTAGGGCAGACTGATCAAATGATAGAGGCATTTCACATTCCTGAATTCTGGTTGTTCCCTAGAAGAAGAAGCTTGTTCTCCTACAAATTCTTTCCTTGCTTCTTCAAAAGTATGCCTCTCTCTCCTTGGATCAAACAAATGTGCATTCTCTGTAGCTCTTCTGATCCCTGATCCTTATGTAGTCTTTCCTAGAGTCACCCTATCTTCTCCTGTAACAGAGCCTCCTCTAGTAATAAAAATGACTCCAAGGTCCTCACCGCGAGGTTTTGCTGATATTAATTGGACTTGTTTATTTCCTCCTCGTCTCTCCTGAAGTTTAGCTAACAACACTAGACACTCTTTGATGACATGATCAAATGAATTACATCATTTTCAATTAGTACAAGGGTTGTGACAATCCCTTTCCAAATGCCTTGGCTATGCGCATTTATAGAAAATAATCTGACCTCTACCTCGACCCATACCTCCTCCTCGATCTCTTCCTCTGAATCCACCACAAGGGTTGAAGTTTCCTCTTCTTGGGGAGTTGAGATGCACATTATTTCCCTCTTGCTATGCTTCTCCTTGAATTATATATGTATTCATTGATCTTTCATGCATGAGATCATAAGCCCTACAATCCTTCTCATCATGCCCCACAGATTTACAGAATGTGCAGTAAATATTGGTGGGTGTCTCGACATATTTTTGAATGTAATAACATTCACCAGGGTGATGTCTAGTTCTACATACCTTGCACCAGGGTACAATAGCCTGCTTCAAAGGATTAGGTGATCCAGAGGCCAAGTAATCATTAAATAGGGGAAAGTGCTCTTTGTCATGGCCCTCTGATTTACATCTGATACACCATATATCTTCTCTTTTATCTTTTCCTTTATCTTTGTTCATATCTTCCACCTGTAAGGATAAAATAGTTAATTGATTCAAAATCTGACTCATACCTGGATTGGATTCTCCTACAGGGGCTGCTTATAGTTTCATGGCAATATCTAGAGCTTCATCATGTGAAGCGACCTTCTGTTGCATAAGAGGAACCCTAATGTGTGGCATGAGGGAGGTGATGAACCATTCTTTATTCTGTTAATCTAGAATCTAAAAAATTAAATGGCCAATCAAGGTCTTAAACCTCTGATCAAATTCCCAAATAGGTTCAGTTACCTTCTGCTTGATCTCCTTCAACTCTATAATACACTATGACTTTGACTTAGGCTTCTTGAATTCTTCACTCAACACAGTCTTAATGTCATTCAATGGTTGTTGGCCCTTGGTTATGGAAGTTTGTGAATATTAAGGAAAGAAGTGTGAAGTGCGAACTGTGTGGAAGAAAATTTGACTGAGATTGGGTCGAAGTGACCAAAAGAGAAGAAAGATGGAGTGAAGTAAGAGAAATCAAGCCGTTGGACATGGATATCGAGGAAGACAGATCAACAAGGAATATGGATCATGGATGACTCAATAAGCAGAAAAAGCCACCAATGGATGCTTTGGAGCACCTTGAAAGAAAGAAGGAAATACAGGCTGGTGAAGCCCTGAAAACATAGGTCAAGTTGACCTAGGGTTTTGACACCTAGGTTTCGACCTAAGGTTTTCCGAGAGTCATTGTAATGTATAAATAAAGGTCAAGAGGACCTGGGAAAGGGTTGATTATGTATGAGGAGTGATTGTTGTTATTTATGAGAGAGAGAAGTATTGTGAGGTGAGAGAAGTCTATGTTGTAAGATCTTCAGTTGGGTGCGAAGATCAACCCTGCATTTGGGTGTGCATGGAGGGAAGGGAGGAAGAGAAATAAAGAGATAGATATGCAAGCTAAGAGTGCAGATAGAACTACATGCTTTCATCTAATATATTATAAAGAAAATTTCTGTGGACGTATTCCTAAGGAGAGGGTGAACCATGTATATCCTGTTGTTGTGTGTGATTGATGTTGTGATCTTCTGATCTTTGGTATACTGTTAATGCAATATTGTGTTAGATATGAGATATAGTTTGCGCAGTAGGATTAAGAAAGATAAAGAATAACTAGATCTGTGTGAGAGTTTTGCCCTGGGTCCACTTTGCATTTCCTCTGGTTGTAGACACCTGTGTCCTGCAACCCCCTATAGCTACTTCGGGTGAGACTGCATCTTCTTTGCAGGTGTTTCCAAAAGGGCCAATAGTTATGGATTGTTGGTGCATTGTTAGAACTAAACCCTGGGTCTGCCTCTGTTCCAACAAATGGTTCCATTACTGGGACCGAGATATTCTTGAGGGAATGCCAAGGTGGTTTCCAACGAAGACAAAGATTCATACGTGGATAGAAGAACAAGAGAAGGACTTCACCGAATCTTAGAATAAGAACCCTGATATTAGTAAAAAATAATAGTTGGGAAGGTATATCTTTACTGATATACACAAGATTTTCTTTGGAGGAATTCATAAGGAGCTATATGAGTGGCTAACCAGATTAGCAGATACCCAGTTTGAGATCAGACTCAGACTACTTGTGGTTTGGACATTGAAGCTGATCAAGAAGGTCAAGAGAGTTGATAACATCGTGTCGAGAGTAATAGATCACTGGTTTGATAGTACCATTGGAGGGTACATTATTGAGTTTGATATTGATAGAGTATAATCATATAACCAAGTAGAGAGATATTTCTTTAAGGGACCTAGAGGAAACCTTTTACATTTTCTGAAGTTGAATATCAAGATGTTATTGCATGAGAAGATCATCCTGAAGATACAGTAGTGGGTAAGATTGAAAAATCTAATGTTCAAGAATTCAGACAACAACAATGACACAGAGGTCAGACACACGTGCAGTGGGAGAACCTTCAGAGAAGTTCGGTGAACTTGTTTGAGCAAAATCACGAACCACTAGCACAAGAAGAAGGGTTATACAATGGAGAAGAATAAGAGCTACTAAACGAGGAACATTTAGAGTCCACTAGGGTAGAATAAGGGAAGGCTGAAGAACCTCACTGAGAAGAGTCAAAAACTTCAGGGACTATGTAGACTATTGAAGTAAGTACTATTACACCTCCTTTTGTTTTAACAACATTAAGTAACCAGAGTAACCTAAGTTATCAGAGCACTCAGAGCACTAGTACAAGTGGTTTAGTGCATACTCATCTAGGAACCCTAAGAATATCTATGGAAGATGAGATGAGGTTACCCACCTTTAGGGGAGATGGATTTGAAGATCCTGATCAACATTGGTTCTTATGCGAAGATGTATGGATTATTAAGAATGTCACCAATGAAGCTATTAAGAGAGATCAGTTTAGTACTACCCTGAGAGACTACGCACTGATATGGTACATGAATTTTGTCCAAGGAGTTGTCCATCCGAAACCGCTGAATGAGATCAAGATTGCGATGATTACAGAATTTGATAAATCTAAGTCGGAGTCGCAGTGCATCACAGAGTTGAAAGAAATCAAGCAAAAAGTAGCTGAACCTGTTTGGGAGTTTGATTAGAGGTTTAAGACCCTGATATACCATTTGAGTTTTCAGATTCCAAATGAACATAATAAAGAATGGTTCATTGCTGCCCTCTTACCACACATTAGAGTCCCTCTGATGCAACAAAAGATTGCTTTGCAAGTTGAGGCATTGAAGATCACTATGAAACTAGAATCAACCCCTATGGGAGAGTCCAACTTAGTTATGAGTCAAATTTTGTGTCAGCTAACTAGCTTATCACTGTAGGTCGAAGATATGAATAAATATAAGGGAAAATATAAAAGAGAAGATATTTGGTGTATCATATGAAAATCAGAAGGTCACGACAAGGAGAATTTTCCTCTATTTCATGAGTACTTGGCTCTAGGAGCCCCAAACCCTTTGAATAAGGTTACTCTACCTTGGTGTGAAGTATGTAGAAATAAACATCACCCTAGAGAAGGCTATTACATGCAAAAATATGTACAGACACCTACCAACCTTTACTACACATTATGTAAATCTATGGGGCATGATGAGAAACATTGTAGGGCTTATGACCTCTTGCATGAAATATCAAGAGACACATATAGAATTCAAGGCAAAGTACAACAAGAAGGAAATACTACGTAGTTAACTCCCTAAGAAGAGGAAACTTCAACCCTCGTGGAAGATTCAGAGGAAGAGTACAAGGAGGAGGCATGGGTCGAGGTTGAGGTTAGATCATTTGTTATAAATACACACATATAGGTCACTTGGAGAGGGATTGTTAGAACCCTTGTACCACTTATAGTTACTGCAACTCATTTGAACATGTCATAGAAGATTGTCCTGTGCTATTAGACAAACTTCAGGAAAGATGAGGAGGGAACCAACAATTACAAATAATCTCAGTAGAACCTCATGGAGTGGATCCTAGAGTCATCATTATCACTATAGGAGGCATTGCTATAGGAGAATACATGGTGAATCCAGGGAATATTACAAAATAATTAGGAGTTAGAAGAGCCACGAAGAAGACACGGGACTTTGATCCAAAGAAAGAGAAGCAAACATTTTAAGAGGAAAGAAAAGATTTTGAAAGAGATCTGGATTATTCATCAAAGGCACAACTAGAAGTGAGAGAATGTGGAATTCCCCTGAACTTTGATCAGTCTGCTTCACCAGGAGAAGGAAAAGAGGTAAGCAGACTTATGGAATTCTTATGTACTTGCATTAAATTGATTAAGGATTAAAAATACATATAAGAGCTACAAATTTTATTAGACATTATGAAATAGGAAGGATAGATCCTCTACTGAATAAAGCAGTACGTCAACTATCCAAAAAGAGAAGAACAAATAAGGAACTACACCTTAATGCCCAAATTGGAGATTATGATTGATGCAACCCTCCCAACCTGTAGGTCAGAAGTCCACGCACACAGGATCACTCTATTCCTTTGGCCCGAAGAGCTCTCTCGAACTGGCTCTTCTATTTCCCTTTCGGAAAATCTACACCTACAGAAAACCTCGACGAATCTCCCTTCACACTTCAGGAGATCTGACTTCGCAACTTCAGGAGTCTTGTGGTCAAGTGGCTATGCCTTCAGACCTCCAAACACCAATATGCCGAGTTCCAATAAATGCCAGAATTCTAAGGTTCCACCTCCACAAGAAATCAACAGTTCTAGAGCTTTCCCTTGATCCAATGGTCAACGTTATTTCGTGCATCTGGAGCTCGATATACAAGAGCTCTATGTCTCTTCTACCTTCCGGTCCTGAAATCCCAAAATACTTGCATGCCTGCTCTGGGTCCCACAACCCTTGTCGGGAACCTCCACATTCTTCCACGCATCTCTTCACAAACTCTCCAGCTGACGTGGGCTTCTTCCACCTATCACTTCCTCGCGATCTGCTAGCCTGTGTAATTTTTCTATTTCGAGTATTGGGGGTCCTAGACTCGCGATCCCAACCTTATGTCACCGCAAACCCTGAATTCCCAAATCCCAAAGTTCTCTCTTTCACGTTTTGGGGATTTGATCCGCCAACCTCTTGGCTTACCCTCGTTCATTCAAACCTCGAAATGCCGAATTGCTCGGACCCCGCCACGTGTCCAAGTACTGGACCCATTATGAAATCTTCTGTTGTGTTGGGGTTTCAGATTTCACAATTTTAGGAATCCAAGCGTCGAAGCTTTGGTCCTTCCACCCACGAAACCATGAAATGGAATTTCTTGAGTAGATCCAACGGTCCTCGTTGGCGTGAATCTACAGCCCTCTCTCTCCTGAGATTCCGCTTGCAGAAAGGACCATCGTAACCCCCTTGCTCCTCCATGAAATCTGATGGCTTGCGGGACTTCACAAATTCTCTATGGAGAATCTGGACTGTCTGCTTCTCCCTTTAAGAAGTTTTTCACTCTTAAACAAAGTGTTTTTTTCCATGGAACTTAACCGCCTGCAACACAAACTTGTGATGCCTCCTCTCAATGCCTCAAGGAACCAACCTTCTATGATTTTCCTCGACAAATGTGAAGACTCTATCCCTCCTAAACTTTTCTCCAACCCTGAGTCTTAAATAAGTCTCCTACATGCACTCCTTGCGGCAAATCCTTCAATTACTTCAAAGAATTGAAGTCCCTCGACTCTGTGCACTCCTTGCAACAACAATCTCTCAACAGTTTTCCAGGTCTTACAAACCCTGAAACTACCCTCGGCCTGCTCACACTTTGCATGACTCCTGTGCCTAACTGCACTTCTGAGGAAATGAGAAAAAAAGCTATCCTATCTGAGCTTTCAGAGACAAATCTCTAAACCCTTTGTCAACGCACTCCTTGCGAACAATTCAACTGCACTCCTTGCAAGAATGCTTGCTCAGATAGAGAAACAATTGAAACTCATTTCCCTTTCTCTCTCTCAGAATTCAAACACAAAGCATGAAATCATATACACAACATATAAAGAAAATGTATAATAGAAAGTAAACATCCATGAACATAATATTCAACATGCATACACAGAGAACAATACGACACCATGAATTTGAATCGAAGCTCTTTATATTAATTCAAATCTCTGTACATGGGTGTTTTCAACTTCAGTTCTCTGATCTCTTCGCTGTGATCATAATAATATTACAATTATATAATGAGGGTGTCTATATCCCATTTCCCTCTTACGTTCTAAAACTATCTAATCTAGAATTAAATTCTATCTACCTACATTAACTTTGCATAAATGCCTCTATCTACTTCAGACGAGAGCGGGATGCTCAAGGTCTGATTACAATAATACAAGCATGCCTCCACTTAATGAATTCATTAATATTTCAAAATATTTTCAAAAAATGTGCTCAATGCTTTTCTAGCTATCTCTTATCTCCGCGCTGGCTCGCAGCTGGCTATGCTTGCACGCCCTTGCGATGCTCCTGCATCATACTCCCTCGCTTGAAAATTTTCATGGGCTCCTGTCCATGAGCTTGTGCATGGTGTGTCCATGCTTCTGTATTTTGACTTCATTCTCCCAGCTGGCATCTTCAACTAGATGGCCCTTCCACTTGACCAAGTATTCAAAGTATTTCTTTCGCCTGGTCTTCTTACCAATTCTTTTGTCCAATATGCGCTCCATCTGCGGCTTTTCTGCAACTGACATTTGTTTTTTCCACTGAACCTCTGGCTATTCATTTCCTGCTTCTGCTTCCTCAGATTTATAAGGGTACAAATATGAGATGTTGAATATCAGATAAATTTTGATCCCATCGGGTAATTCAATCTCATATGCATTTGCCCCAAATTTCTTCAAGACCTTACATGGCCCGATTTTCTTCATCTTCAGTTTATTATATGTTCCTCTCAGGAACCTTTCCTTTCTCAAATGTGCAAGGATCAAATCACAAACTTTAAACTGAAGTTCTCTCCTGTGTTGATTTTCTCTCCACTTATATTCTTGGCTCGAATGTTGCAATCGCTCCTTCACCTGGCTTTGAAGCTCCTTCATCGCCTCTGCGAAATCTTTTGCACTAGCGCTCCTAGTCGCAGTCTGTTATGAATCCCTCAGCTTAGAAAATACTCTTGGCTGCATGCCATAGACAATCTGAAATGGACTCTGCCCTATGCTCATATTAAGTGAGTCATTATAAGAAAACTCTGGCTATGGTAATATGTTGTCCCACTGACTCTGGTGTTCTGTCACCAAGCTGCTTAGCAAGACTCCTAGACTCCTGTTCACGAATTTTGTCTGTCCATCCATCTGAGGATGATAAGCTGAACTAAACAACAAGTTTGTTCCCATCTTCTTCCATAAGGTTCTCCAGAAGTGTCCTACGAACTTAGTGTCTCGATCCGAAACTATGCTCTTTGGCAAGCCGTGAAGTCGAATGATTTCTAATTTGAAAAACAGGTTCACAATGTGAGTTGCGTCACTGGTTTTCTGACATGGAATGAAATGTGCCTTTTTGGAAAATCTATCCACCACCACAAAGATTGAGTCAAACCCTCTTTTTGTTCTTGGCAACCCAAATATGAAGTCCATGCTGACTGCATCCCACGACCTCTCAGGTATGGGTAATGGTTGATAAAAACCTGTATTCTGCCTCTTTCCTTTTGAATGTTGACAAATTCTACATCTGTCCACAAATATTTTGATGTTTTCTCTCATTCCTGGCCAAAAATATGATTCATTCAACTTTGCGAACGTCTTGTCATGACCGAAATGTCCGACCAATCCTCCACTATGTTTCTCCTTTAGCAAATTCTCCCTCATGGATAATTTTGGAATACAAAGTTGATTACCTTTAAACAATAATCCTTCCTAGATCATGTATCCTTCCCATTGGCTTCTATCCCTAAGAATTGGATTCTCAGTTGCTTCATAGGCCTCTTTAAAATTTGGATCATCTCTGTACATGTCCCTGAGATCATCAAAACCCAATGTTTTGATTCTAAACTCTTGCAATAGCAAACATTTCCTGCTCAAAGCATCAACAACATTGTTAGCAGTACAAGAAATATGTTTAATCACAAAAGTTAAATTTTGCATATATTCAACCCATTTTACATGTCTTTGATTCAACATCTCCTATTGAGTCACAAATTGCAATGAATGATTATCACTGTATAAGACAAACTCTTTAGGAATTAAGTAATGTCTCCATTTCTTCAATGCTTGAATAATAGCATAGAACTCCTTGTCATATGTGGAGTATTTGACTTTGGCTTCGTTCAGCTTCTCGCTGGAATATGCTATCGGCCTATCTTCTTGACTCAAGACAACCCCTATTGCAAATCCACTTGCATCACATTTCACTTGAAATGTCTTTTGGAAATCAGGAAACACCAGAATTGGTTGTTTTGGAATTCTCCTTTTCAACAAATTAAAACTCTTCTCAGCCTATTCTGTCTAGTGAAAAGATTTGTGTCTTTTCTTCACTATGTCCATCATCGGTGCACTAATTCCACTGAAATTCCTGATGAATTTTTGGTAGAAACTAGCTAATCCATGAAAAATTCTCCCCTCAAAGATATTCTTTGGTGACGACCAATTCTTGATTACCTCCACCTTATCCAGATCCATCCTCAAATTATCTGCAGAAATAACAAAACCCAAATATATGAGCTCTATCTTCATGAATGAGGACTTCTTCATATTTATCAACAACTTCTCTTGCTGTAACCTCTTCATCACTGTAGCCAAATGTTACAAATTCTCTGCCTTTGTTTTACTGAAAACCAGTATGTCATCAAGGTACATAATGTGCATTTTTTTGATGAAATCCTTCAGGACTTCATTCATCAATATGATGAAAGTACTCGACGCGTTTGTTAAACCAAATGGTGTGACAAGCCATTCATATAACCCTTCATTAGTTTTGAATGATGTATTCCATTCGTCACCTTCCCTCATGCGGATTTGATGATAACCAATTTTCAAATCGATCTTTGAAAAAAATTTGGCCCCACTCAAGCAATCTATCAGATCATCCATCCTTGGCAATGGAAATCTGTACCTGATGGTTATCTTGTTGATCGCCCTTGAGTCAATACACATCCTCCAGCCTCCGTCTTTCTTCGAACTGAGTACTGTCGGAACAACGCATGGACTCAAGCTTTCCCTGACCAAACCTTTGTCCAACAAATCCTGGACTTGTCTTTTGACCTCTTCATTCTCCTGCGGTGTCAATCTGTACACTGCTTTGTTTGGAAAACTAGCTCCAGGTATGAGATCATATGATGACTCACATTTCTGATCGGTGGCAATGAATGAGGTAGTTCATCCACTACTATGTCAACAAACTCCTCCAGTAGTTCCTGAACCTCTTCTGGTAAATCATCTACCCTTGTGCTGGTTAAAACAATCTTTGGCTTCCTGACCACAATATATTGCAGTTCCTCCTTCTTCTTAACCTCTGTAAGAAGTTCCTTCCCACTCATGGGAAGTACAGTGTTGCTTACTTCAGGCTTCACCTCTTTATCATTGATCGGCAACAGCATGTGAGTTCACCCATTTTTCTCTAGGGTGTATGTGTTCATTCTCCCATCATGAATCACATTCCTGTCATATTGCCACGGTCTACCCAGCAATAGATGACAAACATCCACAATGTATTTCATTTTTATACCCTCCTATTTTAAACTCAACTAAACATTGCTTAGTGACATTTACCTGATGTCCTGTTTGCAACCACAAAACTCTATATGGGCTTAGATGATCAATCATCTCCAGCTCCAGTTTTTCTACCATCTCTATTGAAACGAGATTATCCCTGCTACCACTGTCTACAATAACTTTGCATTTCCAGTCTTTGGTTTTGCACGTAGTCCAAAAAAGTCTGTTTCTTTGGACTGAACTCTCCACCTCCTTCTCTGGTGTTAAAAGATCTTTTCACATCATCAACAATCTTCCGCCTTCAGCATCCTCTGCCTCAACATTTCGCCTTTGAGCTTCGGCAATGTGAGTCTCTCCTTCCTCTTTCTTCTTGTTTGGACATTCATAAGAATTGTGTCCGACCTTTCTGCATGTGAAACATGTTATCACTCCACCTCTTCCTCTTCCTCTACCTCTAGTACGAGGAAATATGTTGTTATCAACATACTCTCCTCTCTGATCAATATACTGCCTTCTTTGTCCAATGTATTTCCCTTTCTGTGAGATTCCACCTCTCTCAATCTAAGGTTTCTTCCATTCTTCCTTAGGCTTATGATTTCTATCTTGGACGACTGATTTTCCCCTGGCTTGACTTCTACCTCGGCCTCTTTGACCTTGTTTTTGGCTGAGCTTCTCTTCTGCCTTTAGAGCCATTTGATAATAATCTTCCACCGTTCGAATGGTCATCATGCTCATCTCATCTTGAATTTTGTATCTCAGGCCATTCATATACCTGGCAACCTTTTCATCATTACTTTCACGATGACCTGCTTTGATGTTCAGTCTGTAGAACTCTTCAGTGTACTCCTTCACTGACATCAACTTCTGTCTCAAATTTTGCATTCTTCGAAATAGAGAAATTTGATTATCCCTGGGAATGAATTTCGCTTTCATCTTTGCAATCATCCTATCCCAACTCTTGATTTTCTGCTTACCTTGGCAGCGTCTGTCAGCTTGTAGTTCATCCCACCATAATGATGCATGTCCTTTAAGTCTTGTGACAACATGTTTGACCTTCTTGTCTTCTTCGACATCTTCATAGTCAAAATATGTAACCAGAGCTCTAATCCAATCTAGAAGGTCTTCAGCATCCAAGTTTCCTTCATAAGCTGGAATGTCCATTTTGGCTCTTGCACTCATTCTTGCAACAACTCTAATCAAGCGTTCATGTGTTGCATCTTCTGTTGTAATTTCTTCTTCTCCATGTCCATCTTCATCTTCACTTTTGGACTCACTGACAATTACAATTATATAATGAGGGTGTCTATATCCCATTTCCCTCTTACATTCTAAAACTATCTAATCTAGAATTAAATTCTATCTACCTACATTAACTTTGCATAAATGCCTCTATCTACTTCAAACGAGAGCGGGATGCTCAAGGTCTGATTACAATAATACAAGCATGCCTCCACTTAATGACTTCATTAATATTTTAAAACATTTTCAAAAAATGTGCTCAGTGCTTTTCTAGCTATCTCTTATCTCCGCGCTGGCTCGCAACTGGCTATGCTTGCACGCCCTTGAGATGCTCCTGCATCATACTACCTTGCTTGAAAATTTTCATGGGCTCCTGTCCATGAGCTCGCGCATGGTGTGTCCATGCTTCTGTATTTTGACTTCATTCTCCCAGCTGGCATATTCAACTAGATGGCCCTTCCACTTGACGAAGTATTCAAAGTATTTCTTTCGCCTGGTCTTCTTACCAATTCTTTTGTCCAGTATGCGCTCCATCTGCGGCTTTTCTGCAACTGGCATTTGTTTTTTCCACTGAACCTCTGTCTATTCATTTCTTGCTTCTGCTTCCTCAGATTTATAAGGGTACAAATATGAGATGTTGAATATCGGAGAAATTTCGATCCCATCGGGTAATTCAATCTCATATACATTTGCCCAAAATTTCTTCAAGACCTTACATGGCCCGATTTTCTTCATCTTCAGTTTATTATATGTTCCTCTCAGGAACCTTTCCTTTCTCAAATGTGCAAGGATCAAATCAAAAACTTCAAACTTAAGTTCTCTCCTGTGTTGATTTTCTCTCCACTTATATTCTTGGCTCGAATGTTGCAATCTCTCCTTCACCTGGCTGTGAAGCTCCTTCATCGCCTCTGCGAAATCTTCTGCACTAGCGCTCCTAGTCGCAGTCTGTTATGAATCCCTCAGCTTAGAAAATCCTCTCAGCTACATGCCATAGACAATCTGAAATGGACTCTGCCCTATGCTCATATTAAGTGAGTCATTATAAGAAAACTCTGCCTATGGTAATATGTTGTCCCACTGACTGTGGTGTTCTGTCACCAAGCTCCTTAGCAAGACTCCTAGACTCCTGTTCACGACTTTTGTCTGTCCATCCTTCTGAGGATGATAAGCTGAAATAAACAACAAGTTTGTTCCCATCTTCTTCCATAAGGTTCTCCAGAAGTGTCCTACGAACTTAGTGTCTCGATCCGAAACTATGCTCTTTGGCAAGCCGTGAAGTCGAATGACTTCTAATTTGAAAAATAGGTTCACAATGTGAGTTGCGTCACTGGTTTTCTGACATGGAATGAAATGTGCCTTTTTGGAAAATCTATCCACCACCACAAAGATTGAGTCAAACCCTCTTTTTGTTCTTGGCAACCCAAATATGAAGTCCATGCTGACTGCATCCCACGACCTCTCAGGTATGGGTAATGGTTGATAAAAACCTGTATTCTGCCTCTTTCCTTTTGAATGTTGACAAATTCTACATCTGTCCACAAATATTTTGATGTTTTCTCTCATTCCTGGCCAAAAATATGATTCATTCAACTTTGCGAACGTCTTGTCATGACCGAAATGTCCGACCAATCCTCCACTATGTTTCTCCTTTAGCAAATTCTCCCTCATGGATAATTTTGGAATACAAAGTTGATTACCTTTAAACAATAATCCTTCCTAGATCATGTATCCTTCCCATTGGCTTCTATCCCTAAGAATTGGATTCTCAGTTGCTTCATAGGCCTCTTTAAAATTTGGATCATCTCTGTACATGTCCCTGAGATCATCAAAACCCAATGTTTTGATTCTAAACTCTTGCAATAGCAAACATTTCCTGCTCAAAGCATCAACAACATTGTTAGCAGTACAAGAAATATGTTTAATCACAAAAGTTAAATTTTGCATATATTCAACCCATTTTACATGTCTTTGATTCAACATCTCCTATTGAGTCACAAATTGCAATGAATGATTATCACTGTATAAGACAAACTCTTTAGGAATTAAGTAATGTCTCCATTTCTTCAATGCTTGAATAATAGCATAGAACTCCTTGTCATATGTGGAGTATTTGACTTTGGCTTCGTTCAGCTTCTCGCTGGAATATGCTATCGGCCTATCTTCTTGACTCAAGACAACCCCTATTGCAAATCCACTTGCATCACATTTCACTTGAAATGTCTTTTGGAAATCAGGAAACACCAGAATTGGTTGTTTTGGAATTCTCCTTTTCAACAAATTAAAACTCTTCTCAGCCTATTCTGTCTAGTGAAAAGATTTGTGTCTTTTCTTCACTATGTCCATCATCGGTGCACTAATTCCACTGAAATTCCTGATGAATTTTTGGTAGAAACTAGCTAATCCATGAAAAATTCTCCCCTCAAAGATATTCTTTGGTGACGACCAATTCTTGATTACCTCCACCTTATCCAGATCCATCCTCAAATTATCTGCAGAAATAACAAAACCCAAATATATGAGCTCTATCTTCATGAATGAGGACTTCTTCATATTTATCAACAACTTCTCTTGCTGTAACCTCTTCATCACTGTAGCCAAATGTTACAAATTCTCTGCCTTTGTTTTACTGAAAACCAGTATGTCATCAAGGTACATAATGTGCATTTTTTTGATGAAATCCTTCAGGACTTCATTCATCAATATGATGAAAGTACTCGACGCGTTTGTTAAACCAAATGGTGTGACAAGCCATTCATATAACCCTTCATTAGTTTTGAATGATGTATTCCATTCGTCACCTTCCCTCATGCGGATTTGATGATAACCAATTTTCAAATCGATCTTTGAAAAAAATTTGGCCCCACTCAAGCAATCTATCAGATCATCCATCCTTGGCAATGGAAATCTGTACCTGATGGTTATCTTGTTGATCGCCCTTGAGTCAATACACATCCTCCAGCCTCCGTCTTTCTTCGAACTGAGTACTGTCGGAACAACGCATGGACTCAAGCTTTCCCTGACCAAACCTTTGTCCAACAAATCCTGGACTTGTCTTTTGACCTCTTCATTCTCCTGCGGTGTCAATCTGTACACTGCTTTGTTTGGAAAACTAGCTCCAGGTATGAGATCATATGATGACTCACATTTCTGATCGGTGGCAATGAATGAGGTAGTTCATCCACTACTATGTCAACAAACTCCTCCAGTAGTTCCTGAACCTCTTCTGGTAAATCATCTACCCTTGTGCTGGTTAAAACAATCTTTGGCTTCCTGACCACAATATATTGCAGTTCCTCCTTCTTCTTAACCTCTGTAAGAAGTTCCTTCCCACTCATGGGAAGTACAGTGTTGCTTACTTCAGGCTTCACCTCTTTATCATTGATCGGCAACAGCATGTGAGTTCACCCATTTTTCTCTAGGGTGTATGTGTTCATTCTCCCATCATGAATCACATTCCTGTCATATTGCCACGGTCTACCCAGCAATAGATGACAAACATCCACAATGTATTTCATTTTTATACCCTCCTATTTTAAACTCAACTAAACATTGCTTAGTGACATTTACCTGATGTCCTGTTTGCAACCACAAAACTCTATATGGGCTTAGATGATCAATCATCTCCAGCTCCAGTTTTTCTACCATCTCTATTGAAACGAGATTATCCCTGCTACCACTGTCTACAATAACTTTGCATTTCCAGTCTTTGGTTTTGCACGTAGTCCAAAAAAGTCTGTTTCTTTGGACTGAACTCTCCACCTCCTTCTCTGGTGTTAAAAGATCTTTTCACATCATCAACAATCTTCCGCCTTCAGCATCCTCTGCCTCAACATTTTTCCTTTGAGCTTCGACAATGTGAGTCTCTCCTTCCTCTTTATTCTTGTCTGGACATTCATAAGAATTGTGTCTGACCTTTCTGCATGTGAAGCATGTTATCACTCCACCTCTTCCTCTTCCTCTACCTCTAGTACGAGGAAATATGTTGTTATCAACATACTCTCCTCTCTGATCAATATACTGCCTTCTTTGTCCAACATATTTCCCTTTCTGTGAGATTCCACCTCTCTCAATCTAAGGTTTCTTCCATTCTTCCTTAGGCTTCTGATTTCTATCTTGGACGAATGATTTTCCCTTGGCTTGACTTCTACCTCGGCCTCTTTGACCTTGTTTTTGGCTGAGCTTCTCTTCTGCCTTTAGAGCCATTTGATAATAATCTTCCACCATTCGAATGGTCATCATGCTCATCTCATCTTGAATTTTGTATCTCAGGCCATTCATATACCTGGCAACCTTTTCATCATTACTTTCAGGATGACCTGCTTTGATGTTCAGTCTGTAGAACTCTTCAGTGTACTCCTTCAATGACATCAGCTTCTGTCTCAAATTCTGCATTCTTCGAAATAGAGAAATTTGATAATCCCTGGGAATGAATTTTGCTTTCATCTTTGCAATCATCCTATCCCAACTCTTGATTTTCTGCTTACCTTGGCAACGTCTGTCAACTTGTAGTTCATCCCACCACAATGATGCATGTCCTTTAAGTCTCGTGACAACATGTTTGACCTTATTGTCTTCTTCGACATCTTCATAGTCAAAATATGTATCCAGAGCTCTAATCCAATCTAGAATCTCTTTAGCATCCAAGTTTCCTTCATAAGTTGGAATGTCTATTTTGGCTCTTGCAATAATTCTTGCAACAACTCTAATCAAGCGTTCATGTGTTGCATCTTCTGCTGTAATTTCTTCTTCTCCATGTCCATCTTCATCTTCACTTTTGGACTCACTGACATCTCCAATACCAGCTGTGCACCTTTGCTTTATTTCCATGTCCACGACTCTAGCGCGTAGGTCATGTATATCTCTTTCCACAGCTAGATTTGGTACCTATCTACCTCTATCCCTTGACACCTCCCTATCCTCTGGAGGATCGGGTGTTTGTCTGTCCCTTCTCCTCGGCGGCATGGCTGAAATTCCTTCTCGCTTTTCTTGCCTAAAATATACAAACAAGAATCAAGCTCTAATAACAAGATGACGTAGCCCTCCCAACCCGTAGGTTGAAAGTCCACACACACAGGATCGCTCTATTCCTTTGGCCTGAAGAGCTCTCTCGAACTGGCTCTTCTATTTCCCTTTCGGGAAATCTACACCTATAGAAAATATCGACGAATCTCCCTTCACACTTTAGGAGATCTGACTTCGTGACTTCGCGAGTCTTGTGGTCAAGCGGTTGTGCCTTCAGGCCTTCGAACACTGATATGCCGAGTTCTGATAAATGCTGGAATGCTAAGGTTCCACCTCCACAAGAAATCAATAGTTCTGGATCTTTCCCTTGATCCAATGGTTAATTCTATTTCATGCACCGGAGCTCGATATACAAGAGCTCTATGTCTCTTCTACCTTCCGGTCCCGAAATCTCGAAATACTTGCATGCCTGCTCCGGGTCCCACAACCCTTGTCGAGAAAATCCACATTCTACCATGCATCTCTTCACCAACTCTCTAGCTGATGTGGGCTTCTACCACCTGTCGCCTCCTCGCGATCTGCTAGCCCGTGTAATTTTTCTATTTCGGGTATCGGCGGTCCTAGACTCGCAATCCCAACCTTGTGTGACCGCGAACCCCAAATTACCGAATCCCGAAGTTCTCTCTTTCACATTTCAGGAATTTGATCTTCCAACCTCTTGGCTTACCCTCATTCATTCAAACCCCGAAATGATGAATTTCTCAGACCCCGCCACGTGTCCAAGTACTGGCCCCACTATGAAATCTTTTGCTGTGTCAGGGTTTCAGATTTCACAATTTCATGAATCCAAGCGTCGAAGCTTCATTCCTTCCACCCATGAAACCCCAAAATGGAATTTCATGAGTAGATCCAATGGTCCTGCACGGAGATGTGCGAGATTGACCACAAAAGTTTTCTGGATTGGCACAAAAGTAAGTAACTTGCCCACATTTGATGGTTTAAATCATTTAGAAACGTTCTTACTAGAATTTGAAGAATTTGTACAAGCACAACAAATATTTTTGGCACTAGATGAGGCTTTGAAAGCTACTCCATCAATATGGTTGGGGACACATAAAAGGAACATCGCGGTCTGGATGCAGTTTCGCACTTTGATGACAACACGATTTTCAGACAACATAGAAGGATGCAAAGTTTGATACACAGGTCAAAGATGTTTGAAGGACCATGTGAGAGGTTGTGAGGAGGCCTGGAGAAACATTCATCAAGAGTAGTGGGTGCATAAGTTCATCAATACTCTAGACACAACGCTTATTAATTTGTATCTTCAAGAAGAACTGTGCCTCACCACTTCAGATTGGTACTACATGACTCAGAACTTTGTAGCTACATTTTTATTTGAAAGTCAACATCCCACGATGGATCAAGCTTTACAGGTTGTCAGACAAAAACTATTTGAGGAGGCACCTAGCCTCCATGTGGAGAAAGAAGAGGATGAATGGACTGCACCTCTTCAGAAACTGAAAGGATATTATAATATCAATGCCGATGAAGACAATGATCCTAGGAAGGTGAACATCACATAAATAGAAGGACAGAGAGATGTAGAAGGACCAGGAGTCAAACTACCTTTCATTGGACAACCAATCAAAATCAATAAAGTTAATATCATAATAGAGAAAGTACCTAAGCTTGCTAATGTTGGGGATTACTGTGATGATTCCACCATTGATAATATCACAAAATTACTGCATGAATATCAGGACTTGTTCCCAACCAAGTTTATTGACATGAATGGCATAAAAGGGCCCATGGGAGAGGTGAAGATCCCCTTGAAACAAGATGCAAGGCCAGTTAAGCAGAGACCCTACAGATTGAATCCAAAATATAAGGTGAAAGTGAAGATTGAATTAGACAAAATGCTGGAAGCATGAATCATAGAACCTATGTGGGAGTTAGAATGGATTAGTCCTATGGTGGTACAAGATAAGAAGACAGGAGAGATCAATATTTGTGTATATCTTAGAAATCTGAATGATGCATGTTTGCATGACCCATTCCCTACACCGTTTACATACAAAGTGTTAGATAATGTAGGAGGACATGAGGTATATTCCTTTACATATGGATTTTCATGTTATCACCAGATCAATATTGCCAAGGAAGATCACCAGAAGACCACATTTGCAATAGAATGGGGTTCCTACCAGTACACAGTGATGCCTTTCGGATTTAAGAATGCACCAACCATATTTTCCAAGATGGTGGTCGAAGCATTCAAGGAGTTTTTACATAAATGTTTGGAAGCACATTTTGATGATTGGACTGTTTTTAGCTTATTACAAAATCATATTGAATCTTTAAGACTAATGTTGGATAAGTGCAGGCAATGTTAGATTGCCCTGAATCTGAAGAAGTGCATCTTCTTTTCACCCTTTGGAGTGTTGGTGGGCCATATTGTGTGTAAGCAGGGGTTGTTGGTAGATCCATCCAAGACTATCATTATTGTTGATCTACCCGTCCTACTTCATTTAGATAGCTGCACACTGCACTGGGACATACTGGATACTACAAGAAGTTCATTAAGGGCTATGCACAGATTACATCATCCATGGAGAATATTTTGAAGAAAGATTGTTAGTTTCAATGGATAGAAGAATGCTAGCAGAGCTTCGACATAATGAAACAAAAAATGGTTACTGCGCCAATTCTGGTTTTCCCAGATTGGAGCAAGGAATATGATTTTGAGATTGTGGTCAAGCCAAGGAGAATGAACAAGGGACCTGATCATTTGTCTAGGTTAGAGCATTGAGAGGACCCTACTAGTTTGGAGGATACACTACCATATGCACAATTACTAGCCATCAGAAGGGTTTATGACCACTTCGCCGAGATAGTCCAGTTCCTGTCAACATGAATGACACCTAGTGAATATAAAATCATCCAGAAGAAACAAATGGTAGTGCGTGTTGCATATTTTTCACTTATATCCAGACAACTATACAAGATGGGACCTGATGAGATCTTGAGGAGATGTGTTATGGAGGTATAAATACCACTGATTTTAGCAGAAGCACATGAAGGCATCACAGGAGGACACTACGCAGGGAAAACAACAACGCAGAAGGTTATTAGAGCTGGCCTCTAGTGGCCTACTTTACATAAAGATGTCAAGGAATACTATAAAGCCTGCGATGTATGCCAAAGAGTTGGGAAGCCTTCCTGAAGAGATGAGATGCCTTTAGCACCACAACTAATGTTGCAGACATTAGAGAAATGGAAAATTGATTTTGTGGGACCTATAAACCCACTAGGGAAGTGCACAGGAGATAGATACATCATCACTATGACAGAGTATTTGACAAGATGGGCAGAAGCAAGAGCAGTTAAGTACTGTAGTGCAGCTATAACTGCGCGATTTATATTTGAGGATATCATAACCAGGTTTGGATGCCCGAAGACCCTGATGAGACATCAAGAAACACACTTTATTAATAAGACTATTGAAGCTTTGAATCAATAATTTGAAGTCCGCCATCAGAAGAGTACTCCTTACCATCCACAAGAGAATGAGACAGTCAAAGATTTCAACAAGATCTTGGAGACAACGTTGACAAAGATTTGCAGTGTGAACAGGGATGATTGGGATTTGAAAGTACCAGCAATGCTATGGGCCTATAGAACTACTTGCAAGAAGCTAACAATGCAGACTCCCTTTAAGTTGGTGTATGGCCTAGAAGAAATTTTCCCTATGGAATATTTGGTATAACTAGAAGAAGATCGATTTATCACAATATTCCATCAGCAGGTACAGAAGGAATGAGAAAATGCCTATCATGATAGGCACATTAAGAAGAAAACCTTCAAGCAAGGAGATATGGTATTGGTATATGACAACAAGTTAACAAAGCATCCATGGAAGTTCAAGACACATTGTCTTGGGCCACATGAGGTTGCTTACGTTACAGAAGGAGGAGCTGCGTAGTTGAATACTTTGAAGGGAGAATGGAAGAAAGGCTTGGTGAATGGGAGCCAATTGAAATTATACTATGACAACCAACTGCCTCACAATTCTCAGTAAAAGCATGAGAAAATAGGTCTATGTACTAGGTGCAGTTGAATCTAGGTACCAGACACATAAAAGATAGTCTGTACAAGGGAATAAGGGTGGGACAAAGCAGAAAGCAGAGGATGCCCCACATAGTCCAAAGATGAAGAAAAACAAAAGGTTCAGACCTGAAGTGCCTCGGGACGAGTTACTTGTGAGTGTTGGGGGCATGTTGTCCCTTGGTTATGGAAGGTTGTAAAGATTAAGGAAAGAAGTGCGAAGTGAAAACTGCATGGAAGACAAGTTGACTGAGATTGGGTCAAAGTGACCAAAAGAGAAGAAAAGACGGAGCAAAGTAAGAGAAAGCAAGTCGTTGGATGGGGAGATCGAGGAAGACAAATCAACAAGGAAGATGGATTGTGGATGAATCAACAAGCAGAAAAATCCACCAATGGATGCTTTGGAGCACCTCACAATAAAGAAGGAAATATAGGCCCGTGAAGCCCTAAAAACATGGGTCAAGTTGACCTAGGGTTCTGGTATTTTGGGTTTTGACACCTAGGTTTTGGCCTAAGGTTTTCCGAGAGTCATTTTAATGTATAAATAAAGGTCAAGAGGACCTGGGAAAGGCTCGATTATGTATGAGGAGTGATTGTTGTTATTGCTGAGAGAGAGAAGTATTGTGAGGTGAGAGAAGTCTATGTTGTAATATCTTCAGCTGGTTGCGAAGATCAAACCTGTAGCTGGGTGCGTAGGGAGGGAAGGGAGGAAGAGAAAGAAAGAGAAAGATCTACAAGCTAAGAGTGCAGATAGAACTTCATGCTTTCATCTAATATATTGTAAAGCACAATTCCGTGGACGTAGTCCTAGGGAGAGGGTGAACCATGTATATCCTATTGTTGTGTGTGATTGATGTTGTGTTCTTCTGATCTCTGGTATATTGTTAATGCAATATTGTGTTAGATATGAGATATAGTTCGTGAAGTAGGCTTAAGAAAGATAAAGAATAAATAGATCTGTGTGAGAGTGTTTCCTCGATCCACTTTGCATTTCCTCTGGTTTTAGACACATGTGTCCTTCAACCCCCTATAGCTACTTCGGGTGAGACTGCATATTATTTGCAGGTGTTGCCGAAAGGGACAATAGTTAGGGCTTGTTGGTGTGTTGTTAGAACTGAACCTTGGGTCTTCCCCTGTGCCAACAACATTTTAGGATGTTTGGGTGCTAAAGCAAAATTCATATACCAGCTCAGTGCACGATCCCTCAAGGTAATACTAAACTGATCTCTCTTAACAACTTTGTCGATGACTTTATTAATGCTCCATGCAACTTCACATAAGAACCAATGCTGGTCTGTATCCTCAGATCCATATCCTCTGAAGATGGTAACCTCATTTCATTTGCCATAGATCTTCCTTGGTTTCTTAGCTGAGTATGTACTAAATTGATTATAACAGTACTCTAATTACTCTCACTACTCTGGTTACTCTGGTTGCTTAATGCTGATTAAACAATAGGAGGAGTAATAGTACTTACTTCGATGGTAGGCGTAGTTCCTGAAGTTTTTGGAAGTTCTTAAGTCTCTACTTACTCTACTCTTGTGGAATTTGAATACTCTTCATTTGTTATATCTTTTTCTTCTCCACTGTAGAATCCCTCATCTCTATAATTCTTCTTAGACAAGTTCACAAGAGGGACCTCTCTGAATAATCTCCCACTACATGTATGTCCAACCTCTATGTCACCGCCGTTATCTGAATTCTTGAACATCATCTTTAAAATCCAACTGATTACCGTATCTTCAAGATATTCTTCTCATGAAATAACATCTTAATCCTCAGCTTTAAAAAGTGTAGAAACTTTCCTCTAGGTACCTTAAAGAAATAACTCTCTACTTGACTATACAATTCTACTCTATCAATAGAAAAATTAGTAATGTACCCTCCAATAGTGCTATCAAACCAGAGATCCACTGCTCTAGACACAACATTATTGACTCTCTTGACTTTCTTGATCAACGTTGTTGTCCAAACCATAGGTGGTCTAGATCTGATCTCAAACTAAGTGCCTGCTAATCTGGCTAACCACTCGTATAACTCCTTATGAACTCCTCCCAAGAAAATTTTGTGTATGTCGGTAAAGATGTACCTTCCCAACCAATCTTCTGTACTAATTCTAGGATTCTTGTTATGATCTTTAACAAAGTCCTTTTCTTGTTCTTATATCCACTTTTGAATCTCTGTCTTCGATGGAAACCACCTTGAAATTCCCAGAACCATTTATGGGCACAGGGGCAGACCTAGGGTTCAACTCTAATAGTGCACCAAAAAACCCTAACTACTGGCCCTTTTGGCAACACCTGTGAATAAGATGTAGTCTCACCCGAAGTAGAAATAGGGGATTGTAGGACACATGTGTCTACAACCAAAGGAAATGAAAAATGATTCCAAAACACAACGCAAAATGATCCAGATATTCTTAACCACCCTTATGCTTGATTCATGAGGCTAGATATATCTCTTATCTCTAACACAACAATGCAATAACAATATATCATATAGCAAATAACTCAGCATCAACCATAAAGACAATAAGATATACGTGGTTCACCCTCTCCCTAGGGCCACGTCCACAAAACTTTGTTTCTTGATTTATTAGATGAAGACATAGTTCTATCTACACACTTAGCTACATATCTCTTTCTCTCTCTCTTCCTCTCCTTCTCCCTTCCATGTGCACCCAACTGCAGGGTTGATCTTTGCACCCAGTTAAAGATCTTACAATACCAGAAATCTCTTACACCAAACACTTCCCTCTCAATATCACTCTTATCAACAATAATAATAGCAACGATGAATAATGATCAACCCCTCTCGACTCTTATAGACATTATTTATACATTACATGACTCTTGGACAACCTTATACCGAAGTCTAGGTGTCAAAAACCTAGATCCAAAACCCTAGGTCCACCTGACCCGCGTTTTAAGGGCTTCACCAGCCAGTTCCTCCTTATTTTCCGTGAGGTGCTCCAAAACACCCATTGGTGTCTTCTTCCACTTGCTGAGTTTTCCACGGTCTATATTCTTCGATGACTTGTCTTCCTTGATCTTCTCTTCCAACGTATAGCTTTTCCTTTACTTCACTCCTTCTTTTCTACTTCTTTAACCACTTCAACCCATCCTCAGTTTGTGTGCTTCCCACGTAGTTTATACTTCATCTTTATTCTTCATGAATCTACTCTTTCTTTCTTAATACATAACCAAGGGCCAACAGTGCCTATGGTTGCGTGACAATGATGTGACATTGTCTATGGTTAAACAAGCATATCAAAATTTCAACATGGTTTCAGAGTTGGTTTCCTTCATAACAGTCTAACCACTGGAAGGAATATTGTCAGTTTCCCTCATTCAAAAGATCATTGAGAACTTTCAGAACCCACCAAGAAGGTTGCCTAAGGAGGGTGCATCTTTTC
>ML802567.1:22864-44011 GCA_009831015.1 Picea engelmannii | reverse complement strand
GCATATTTGTTATGAATGTTAATGGATTATGCTATTGAATGTGCTAAATTTATATATTATCACCATATTATTGTGTTTCTTGGTTGTTGAGGACAAGTTACAGGTGTATTTCTTTGAGTCAAGTGCTCAGCGATGGACTTCATTGAACATATTGACGATGTAGGCTCTTTATCTTGTCTTGTTAGACTATTTTCTTATATAGGATACTTGGGATTAGAGTTGATTTATGCAGTCATTTTCGTCTGTTGTGGTTTACCCCTGGCCATTGAGATATTTTCCTCATAACACATGAATAAACAAGGTCACCTTGGCATAACTCACCAACTGGTAAGCTCAAATTCCATTTCTGCAAAATATTAATTTTTCGTCATATTTCCAGTGCCCGAGGAAAAATGACTATCAATACTAAGCTTGATGAGAAGCTTAAGGGTGATGATAAATTTCGAGCATGTAAATATAAAGTAATTCTCATCCTAGAGGAAGATGATTTAGAATGATTCATTGAAGAACATGTTGCAGAGCCAAAGGGAGATGAGGCTAAGGAAAAGTACAATAATAATCTGGTTAAGGCAAAGAGGACCATTGCAGATTCTATCAAGGACCACTTGATCCCCCATGTTTCATCATTAAAGACCCCAAAACAAATGTTTGATTCCTTATCCCGATTATATGAAGGAAATAATATCAATTGGAATATGACCTTGAGGACACAACTCAAGAATGTGAAGATGCATAATTCAGAACCATTCAATCCTACTTCACAAGGTTGTCTCAAATCAAAGAACAACTTGAGGACATTGGAGACATAGTTGAAGAAGATGAGCTAGTAATGACTACATTGAATGGTCTCCCAAAGTCTTGGAAACCATTTATTCATGGAATCTATTCCAGAAGAAATCTAACAAAGTTCAACAGGCTATGGGAATATTGCACTCAAGAAGAAGCCAGACTGGCAGCAAGAGAAGAAAAGTTGGGCAATGATGATCAAGCACTAGTAGTACATGCAAGAAAAGGAAAGAGAAGGAAAGAGGATTCTCCACCCAAGAAGTTTCAAAAGTCATGGAAGTCTCAAAATACTCAAAGAGATTACTCAAGCTATAAATGCTTCTACTGCCAGAAGATGGGACCCATTGCAAGAAATTGTCCTCTCATGAAAGAGCAGATAAAAAAAGGACAAAATAAAAAACATCATGCTCATGCTGCAAAAGATGATGAACCTACTAAAAATAAAATAAAATAGTATGATTCAAGTGATGAACATGTATTGATATCAACTCTCATAGGAAAAATCACTCATGTAAGTGACACATGGCTTGTTGATAGTGGTACTTCTAAGCACACAAACGGTTACAAGGATCCTCTCTCAAATATGGTTCAGAAGGATTCACCTCATAAGTTGAATCTTGGTGATGAATATCAATATCCCATTAAAGGACTAGGATAAACCTCCTACAAGTTGGATTCTGAAAAACCCTTGAAGATAAAATATGTCTTGTATGTACCCGGTTTAAAGAATAATCTCCTTTCTATCTTAGAGTTGGAAGAGAAAGGATTCAAAGTTTCCTTTACTGATGGTGAATTTCTTATGTGGCCAATAGATAAGTATCTTGATGATTCTATTATGATTGGTGTCCAATAAGGAGGTCTATACATGTTAAAGGGACACTCAGATTCAACATTAGTACACAACACCGTAAATCCAAGTGATCTATGTCATATAAGTTTTTCTCACTTACATTAAAAAGAATTACCAACCATAAGCAATATGGTAATTGATTTTCTAGACATTAAGGTGGATCATGAAGGTACGTGCAAAGGATGTGCACAAGGAAATAATGTAAAGAGTTTGTTTCCATGCAGTAACAACAAATGCAAAGGATTTTTGGACATTGTGCATTCAGATGTGTGTGGACCAATGTCAACTACTTCACTTAGCAGGTATGTATATTATGTTTCATTTATTGATGATTTATCACATAAGACTTGGATTTATTTCTTGAAAATGAAAAGCGGAGTATTTATAAAGTTCAAGGAATTCAAAGCTCTTGTAGAAAATCTCTCTGAAAATAAGATAAAGACTTTGAGATTAGATAATGAAGGAGAGTTCACCTTAGATGATTTCAAAGAATTTTGTAAATAATTTGGGATTAAGAGGGAGATAACTACTCAATACAATCCTCAGGAGAATGGGGTAGTAGAAAGAAAGAACTAAACAATAATGAAAGTAGTAAAGTCTATGATTCATAATCAAGACTTACCTATGCATCTATGGGCAGAAGCAAGCAAGACTGCTATATATGTGTAGAAAAACATTCACCACCGTGTACTTGGGAACAAGACACCAGAAGAAATGTTTACAGGAGAAAATCCAAAGGTCAACCACCTGCAATCATTGGTTATATAGTGTATGTGCATGTTCCCAAAGATAAGAGATCAAAGTTGGATCCTTAAGGCAAGAAGGGTGTATTTGTTGGATATAGTGAGACATCGAAGACATATATAGTCTACATCCCTGGTTGCAGATAGATTGATATTAACATAGATGTTACCTTCGATGAGGATGCAACCTTCAGTAGATTGAGGAATCATCATACAAGTCATATCCATGATTAGGATCACGAAGCTCCTAGAGTTGCAGATACAATTGCATGTAATGATGTTGGTCCAGAAGGGCATGTTCCAAAGGACCATGACATGGAAGAAACACAAATACCTGTAGAAATAAATACAAATAAAAGAAGACCATATTGGGCTAACGAAATTATTAAGGATGATGAAAAGTATGGTGCCCTAGATGGATCTTTCAGAGAAAGAAAGAAACCTTGACCATATTCCAATTACATGGAATTGTTATGTGATATCATTGATATTGAGCCTACCTATTATGAAGAGGCTGCAGAGACGAAAGTATGGAAGGATGCCATGATTGAGGAATACTGTCCATTATTAAGAATGATGTTTGGGATGTGGTTCCAAGACCTAAAGAGAAATCAGTTGTGAGTTACAAATGGATCTACAAGACGAAACATTCAAAAGACGACAATATAAAGAATTACAAGGCAATATTTGTGGATCGTGGGTTATCCTAGAAATAAGGAATAAATTATGAGGAGACATTTTCTTCTGTGGCAAGATACACTTCGATTAGAGCTATGCTTACGATAACTGTTGTAAATAAATGGAAGGTACACTAGATGGACGTGAAGATTTTTTTTATGAATGGTGTAGTAGAAGAGGAAGTGTACATTGAGTAGCCACAAGGTTTTGAGACACATGATAGGAAGTCACATGTGTGAAGGTTAAAAAAATCCTTGTATGGATTGAAGAAAACACCCAGGGCATGGTATGGTAGAATTGAAAACTTTCTGATGAGCTTGGGATTTACAAAAAGTAAAGTAGATCCCAACCTGTACTACAAAGTTGAATATATTGGACTAGTGATATTACTGTTTCTAACTAGGGACAAGTAGCTCATCATAGAGTGTAAGAGAAAGATTGCATCAAAGTTTGAGATGAAAGACCTGGGTATGATGCATTATTTCTTGGGTCTAGAGGTGTGGCAGAAACTGGACATGATTTTCCTGTGCCAAAGAAAATATAAGGTAGATATCCTGGAGATATTTGAAATGATGGATTGTAAATCCATGCCCACTCCAATGGTGATGAATATGAATTTATTGAGTTCTACTTCTTCAGAGATAGTGGATGTCACCTTATACAGGAATATGATTGGTTCATTGATGTATTTGACGAATACTAGGCCGGATATATGCTTTGCGGTGAACACTTTGAGTCAGTATATGGTTGAACCAATATGTGTTTACTTGATTGTGGAAAAGCATGTGTTAATGTACTTGAAGGGTATGATATAATTTGGACTTTGGACATTTTTTGAATCAAAATATGGGACTTCAAGGCTATGTTGATTTAGATTGGGTCGGTAGTGTCACATATTGAAAGAGTACTTCATGATGTTGCTTCAATCTGGGGTCAACTATGATTTCGTGTCTCAACATGAAGCATACTAGTGTTGCACTCAGTACGGTCGAGGAATAATACATAACAACATGATCAACCAATAGCAAAGTTATGTGGCTTCATAAATTACTTTTAAGGCTGTTTTATCTCGATTTGGAGGTGACTTATTTTTTTTTGTGACAACCAAAGTTGTACAAAGTTGTCAGAGAATCCTATGTTTCATGACAATTCCAAGCACGTTGAGATCAACTACCATTATATCCAAGATCTAGTGCAAGTATCATTATATCAAGTACCATATCCATTTTGTTTTTATCCTTGTTCCACTTATTTGAGAATAATTCTTCAAATACTTCCAATGTGGTGCTTCTTCTAGTACCTTTGTCAAAGCTATACCACCACTTACCAACTTCACCATTCAAATATATACTTGCCCCAAAAGGATTCTTTCAATTTTTATTTATCATTCCCAACCATTCCCCATGACTAATTTCATCATTGTATTCATCTCCACTAAATCTAGGTATTGCCATTGATTATTAATTGAGGTCTAACCCAAACCTCAACTTCCAAACTCAATACATTAAGTATAAATATTTCAAAAAGTTGTAATCCTTGTTCCAATATGATCTATGTTTTCTCTTTCCAATGTATTTTGAATCATATCAATCAGACATTCTAATCAAATGTTATGATAGTTTTAAGTGAACATACCTTTGAAACCCTGATTTGGAGTCTGTCCTCATGACCAACCTTCCTTCTGATGTATCTATGCAATTTCAACCCTTTTGAGTCTAAAATTGTGATCTGTAGTACTATGAAATGGATTCTTTGCAATGCCATAGTTCTGAACAAAATTGGATGTGCCAAGTGGAAGTTATGGTAACTTCCCCACAACTTGCTAATTTTTGGCCTTTCCAGGAGAGCGAACTTGTACATTGTGCCCCACACACAATAATTGATATAAAATTATGAAACTTGTACCCAAACTACTATTGGCTATCCAATGTCCAATTTAATTGGTGTCACTAAATTTGGATCCTCTTGGACGAAGATATGACTATTTTACTCAGAACACCTGTTTGATACTAGTTAATAGGACTAGTAATATACCCTATCTTCCATAGGGTGTATCTATGAAAGTATGACGACCCAAAAGATGAAATTTTTACCACAGATACCTTGATACATATTATCAATTTTTTATAGTTTTTTCCATATGAAGTGGCTATGAGAACAAGTTATATCGAAAATTACAAAATGAATGTATTGAGGAAGAAAAACCCTAGGATCGGTGCTCTGATACCAAATGTAATGAGCCAAATGCTTAAATTATCATAAAATAACATAAGTACACACCATGTATAGAATGTGAGCATGGATAAAAACTCCAAGATAGATAATTTACACAATAACTCCTTAAACAATAGGGGAACCCCCTCCAAATAACCAAATACCTTTCATACTTCACCTTTTACATCCCATAATAATGAATACATGATCTCTTATATATAGTTATTCACACTTGCACATGAGGCCTCTTTTCTACTAGGTCGACCTCATTAAATATATATTTACACATTACATGTACATTTAGGCCCATATATTCCCCCCCTTGGGGTCATATCATGTACATTTATCCATATATATGCCCCCCTTGGGTCATAACAAAGTACCCTCATTCAAAAATCTTTTCCCTCAAAACTTTGCAATAAAAGGCTTCACATGTGATGAAATCAAGGACTATGATATTCTTATGTTCCTGATTTCTTCATTCGATTGTTGATGATCTATCCATCCAAAATCAATTATTTTTGGTCTTAATCCTTGGTGTCCAGTTGTTGCATCATTTTCTTTCCTTTGATTCAATGTATTTTTGTTGTAGCTTCTCCAATTCATAGTGGTTGTTGGTATCTGATAATAGTTTATTGAAGAGTAGTTTGGTGATGCCTTGTTCCATTAATAATGACAAATATTCAATCTTCTTCCTTCATAATGTTTATATCATCCTTCTTGTCTTCCTTGAAATGTTTCCTAGTAATGAGGGTGTCGATATGGTTTCACATTTGACAGTCTTCCTTCACTCTGCACATGCATTTCATCTATCTTATTTTTAGAGACAATGACCTCCTTGATCATATTTTCTTGGTATTTGATTACTCTAGCCTTGGATATAATACCATCACATTTGGCATGTACATCCTCTAGATGGGGTTCAACTTCTTAAAGTATCTTTTGGTGACCTTCTTGAATCTTGTCTTATTTCTCTTTTTGAAGCTGCAATGTCACCCCATTTATCAAATTTTGACGTCCTTCTTCAATTATGGATTGCATTTCTGATTTTACCTCATCAGTATTTAGGCATTATTCAACCTTCTTGCAAATTTCATTTTCAAGTCTTTTGGTGGATTCTTCATCTAAGATCCTTTCTTTTTCTTGATTTTGACAATGCTTCTTTTCTTCTTTCAATCTATTGAACTCATCCAATAGTTTTTTTATTATGGTTTCATAGTCTACATATATCTTCGTATTTATTTTTCAAATATTTCCTTGACTCATCTTTTTCCCACTTTGATTTACTATCATTTTCTTGTTCTAAGTTCTTAACCTCCTTAATTAGTGAATCATTAGGGATTTCGTCTTGGAAAACTCATAATTTTTCTTCATAATAAATTTTCTTAGCTCTTCATTATCCTTTTGCAATTTGGAGATATTTTCTTTCTATTCCTTTAATTTCACTTGAATTTTATACATCTCCTCCATTTTGTTTTAATCCTTGATCCATTTATTTGAGAATAATTCTTCAAATACTTCCCATGTGGTGCTTCTTCTAGTACCTTCGTCAAAGCTATACCACCACTTACTAGCTTTACCATTCAAACAAACACCTTCCCCAAAAGGAGTATTTCAATTTTTCTTTATCATTCCCAACCATTCCCTAGGACTAATTTCATCATTGTATTCATCTCCACTAAAGTTAGGTATTTCCATTGATTATTAATTGAGGTCTAACCCAAACCTCAACTTCCAGACTAAGTATATTAAGTATAAATATTTCAAACAATTGTAATCCTTGTTGCATATTATATTCTATGTTTTCTCTTTCCAATATCTTTTAAATCATCTCAATCAGACATTCCAATCAAACATTATGATAGTTTTAAGTGAACATACCTTTGAAACCCTGATTTGGAGTCTGTCCTCTTGATCGACCTTCTTTCTCATGTATCTTTGCAATTTCATCTCTTTTGAGTCTAAAATTTTCACCTGTAGTACTTTGAAATGTCTTATTTTCAATTCCACAGGTCTGACCAAAATCAGATGTGCCAAGTGGAAGTTATGGTAACTTCCCCACACCTTGCTGATTTTTGGCCTTTCCAGGAGAGCGAACTTGTACAACGTTCCCCGCACACAATAATTGACATAAAATTATGAAACTTGTACCCAAATTAATACAAACTATCGACTGTCCAATGCAATTGGTTTCACTCAATTTGGATCCTCTCAGACGAAGATAAGACTATTTTACCCAGAACATCTGTTTGAGACTAGTTAATAAGACTAGTCAGATACCCTATCTTCCACATGGTGTATCTCCGAAAGTATGATGACCCATAAGCTAAAATGTTTACCATAGATACCTTGATATGTATTCTCAATGTTTTATATTTTTTCCCATCTGAAGTGGCTTTGAGAGCAATTTATATCGAAAATTCCAAAATGACTGTATTGAGGAAGAAAAACCCTAGGATTGTTGCTCTGATACCAAATGTAATGAACAAGATTCTTAAATTATCATAAAATAACAGAAGTACACACCATGTATAGAATGTGAGCATGGAGAAAAACTCCAAGATAGTTAATTTACAAAATAACTCCTTAAATAATAGGGGAACCCCCTGCAAAGAACCAAATACCTTTCATACTTCACCTTTTACATCCCATAATAATGAGTACATGATCTCTTATATCTATTCACACTTGCACATGAGGCCCATTTTCTACTAGGCCAAACTCATTAAATATATATTTACACATTACATGTACATTTAGCCCCATATATGCCCCCCCGGGGTCATATCATGTACATTTAGCCATATATATGGCCCCCTTGGGTCATAATAGGGGCTGAATCTATATTGCTTCTTTTTCACAATTTTAATTATTAAAATTATTAACCATAACAATTGATAAAAAAGAAAGTAAAATACATAACATTTTAAATGCAACAATAATAAAAATTATATTTCTTTTACAAGATACAACTTGTAGGAGACACCAATCTCCCTTCTTTTGAGCACCAACTCAAATAGACACCAATCCTCTATTTTCAAGCACCAACTTGAGGAAGCTAGAACTCCCTATAGATCAGGCTCCAACCTATAGAGGACTCCAATCCTATGTTTTCAAGCATCAACTTGAGGAAGATGAAACTCCCTGTTGTTCAGGCTCCAACATGTAGAGGAGTTCAATCATCCCTTGCTCCTCCATTCCACCCCCAATTCATGTGAATGTTTCAAAGTCTTTCCTTGGACTCTGCCTCTATTTAGATCTTTTGAATCAACTCTCAGAGACACCTTCTTTTCACCATGCCTTTTTTTTTATAGTATTCCAACATGTATATGATACTGAAACATTGTGTCTCTTTGTATGAAGAAATGTACCTCTTCATTTAATTTAACAATAATTCTAACATTTCTGTTGTCATTTAAAAGTTGGATTTAATTCAAAAGACTTCAAATCCCTTGTAAGTTGTTCAACATTTATCCGTTCACATGCCAAAATCCTTGTAGCATCAATGGAATGGAAGGGTGCTAAATTTTGTTTACTATTGCTATATATTTTCTTGAATAAACCCTAACCCTCGAGAGTTAACCATATTCAAACCTTGAAATTTCTCTCGAGTGCATTTCCTGTGCTCTCATGGGGGATGGGTGCTAATATCGTGGCCCCTTTTCTCCATAGGATCAAACATTGTTACTAACAACTTAGAAAAACAAGGCAAAAGGATAATTTTATACACATATCCCAAAATCACTTCTTTAATTCACCAAGTGACCATGCCCTATAACCAAGAGTTATCCCAATTAGCGCTTTACCTCATCACAACTTCAAATTTACCATAATACCTTGACATGTGACCGAGAGTGAGAAAAAAAAATGCTTACCTAGGAACCAATAAAATCGATGGTTCAGACTTGATAAAGTGTTGAGTGGATGGTCCAGGATTATCTAGGTTCTAATCAAATCAATAGTTGGGTTTTAATCAATAGTTGAGTGGATGGTCCACATAAATTTTTCATTTGAAAAATGGAATCGAATTAATCCCAGGAAAAAATGCGATAGAAATTAGTGTTGACATGTGGATATTTAAATTTAACATGATATGGTTTTGCATCCGCCCTTGCCACTTATCCTTCATGCTTGTTCAAATGAGAAAATCGATTCAAGTCATCTGATCTTGTTTATACTTGATCACCGTCGTCCAATTTCGACCATAACTATAGAATTTGATCTTAGTCTATTATCGTCGATTTCTTTTGTTGGATGGCTTGTAGTTTGGGGAGAATGCATTTTTATGGTCTCAATTATGCCAGTGATGTGGATAGTACTACATTATACCTTATGAGAGAATTTGAATTAACTCCATAGCTTTCTTAGGAAAGTCTTGGCCCGAGAAACCAATGACGAATTTGATTATTCCTTGATTAGTGATGAAGTCTTTTACAAAAAATGAGTTAAATTGACCTCCTTCTGCATGTGATTATGATGACGCAGATAATGCTCCAAGGAGGGTTCAAGTATGACTGTCATTTGATAGAGCGGAAACACAAAAAGATTGATCATTTTGTCCCTCTTTATCTAATCAATTGATTCTTCTATAGATGGATGTTAGTAACATATTTCAACATAAACTTTTGTTGGGAAATTTCTCATTTCTAGTGCCACTTTTAATAAACCTCGTCTTATTAATTCCTTCATCTGTGACTTGTTCGGATACATATTGGATTATCCATTTATAATGATGACCATATTGATCCTATTTGACATCAATGCCAACTCCATAAAACCATGTCCAACATTGACCATCTTGACCCTCTTTGACATCAATTCCAACAGCATAACAACATGTCCAACATGATATTTATCATTTGATGTTGGTTTTGACCTTGATTTCCTTCCATTATTTGTATAAATTGTCTTCTTAGGTTGATCATGTAGAATGTTGTAGGTTGATCCTGTAGAATAACCTTGGAGAATTTTTTATTGAAATGAAGGGTAAAACAAAATGTGTTGGGTATGGAAAGTGGTATGTATGATAAAAATGGAAAATATGGATGATCATATGGAGATGATGGAAAATGTTATTTATGAATGATGAAAAATTGTTAAAATTGATGGGAAAGTTGCAAATTCTTATTGTCCTTACTCAATGCTGATTTTATTATTGTGCATATGGCTGTAGTAATGAATTTCTTGGTACCTGCAAAAACAAAATATTAGTATAATTTTTTTTTCTCAAGGCATAAGTGCTATCACTAGTTTTCACTGATGCCTTGCCTCATCAAGATTCTGAGAAGTTTTCCTAATGAGGACATTCATTTATTTTTTCAGATCTAAGACTACCTCCATTGGAGGTTTTCTCCCTTGGATCTGTACTAGATGCCTTTGGAAGGTTTTCATCCATGATTTTTTTTTTTTCATATCTCTTTGTTGGGATGGATTGAGAGCATTTATACTATCATTAACATCCAGATTTTGTTTCTTCACATTTTCCATAAATTCTTTTTTTGTCAGGGGCTTATTATAAGTCTTTAGTATGAATCCATTCACTAGTAGGGGTATTCCTTCTTCATCAATGGTTGTTATATGCACTAAACCATTATCATAACACTTTTCAATGATGTAGCGCCCTAGCCACCTTTTCATCAAATTTCCTTTGAAATCCTTAAACCTTGAGTCATATAACAGAGCCCAATCCCCTTCTTTGAACTTTATGTACTTAATCTTCTTGTAATGCTAGTCCTTTCTTTGTTAGTGCACCACTTTAGTGTTGAACAGGGCTTGCATATTGTACTCATCTAATGCATTTAGTTGGCTCAATATTTTTTTTGTGCTAACTACAAATTAATGTCTAATTCAACTCTTATTCTCAATGTGTGATTTTCAAATTCAATAGGAAGCATGAATTTCTTACCATAAAATAATTCAAAAGGATTAAGACATGTGGTAGTTTTCCATGTAATTTTGTATTCCCATGCTACTTTTGTTAACTTCTTTAACCAATATTTCTTGTTCATGCTCATTGTTTTGTTGAGGATGTTTTCTATCTCTCGGTTTGTGACCTCAGCTTGCCCATTTTCTTGAGGATGGTAGAGTGTTGACTTCATGTGGTAGATGTTATGTTCCTTCATTATTTCTTCAATTAGTATTGATGTAAATTTAGGGCCTTGATATGTGACTATCTCCCTTGAATAATAGTTGGCACAGGGGCAGACCCAGGGTTCAATGCTACAACAACGCACCAAAAAAACCCTAACTACCGACCCTTTCAACAACACCTGTGAAGCATGTGAAGTCTCACCCGAGGTAGAGGTAGGGGTGGTTGCAGGACTCAGATGTCTGCAACCTTAGCTGGGACATAGATCTATGATTCTAACACTTAATAGAGCACTCAACAGTTAACATTCATCAATATCCAGTATTAGTTACAACGCAGTTAAAACCTAATTACAAAGTATCACAATATTCATTCAGATCTAGTGTACTTAAGCACTAAGCATCTGTACATAAGTCAGATCTAACATCCATCCATATTATTGAGCACTAAGCATCAATAGACCATTCATCTATATTAAAGCACTAAGCAAGTAAACACATAAGCACATCAATACATCGCACAAAGCATAGAAACACGTCATGTATGTGGTTCATCCCCACCCCGGGCTACGTCCACCAACTCTTTTCTTCTTTATTATCTTTGGTCAAGCTTCTTATAGACACATAGAATCCAAGTTCTACTCCGCAGAAGACAGGAGATCTGTGTGCACTCTACCAGATCCTCCTTCTTCTAGCTAGGGTACAACACCAAGCCTTCACACAGTCTCTTATAGTTACTTTCACTATCCTTACAAGCCTCACACAGTATGCACAAAGAACTTACAACTCTTGATCACATAGATCCAACTCTAGCACTTAGCACACTGGCCTCTCTGTCTCTTTCTTACACCACCTAGCTACTTATTTATACATTACAAAATAGGCCTAAACATGGGTAAACCCATGGGTCGACATCCCATACCGGTTACATAATCCTGAATCACAAAAGGGGCCCTAAAAGGGGCTGAGATCCCACGATCTCTTCTTTGTCTTGCGCTCCACCTTCAACAGCCTGTCGAAGTCCCAAAATTAGGTCAAACATGACCAAGAATCCTCAAAACTTGGTCAAGGGCCAACAAGCCCCCAAAACTCACCTGTGACTCATCCTGAGTCACTTTGATATGATTAGTTCTAATTCAAAATCCTTGAGCTTGGCTCGAGCTGCTTCAACTTGTTTTTATGCCATGGCCTCCTATTCATCAAACTCTTGGATGAATGCTTCGTTGACAGGTCCCTCTAGGCGTTGTTCAACTGTAGTGACGACTTGATCCAGTTCCTCTCCTCGGCCTTCGATCTCTGTGAAGAGTTGGTAAGCCTCATCCTGTACAGGTTGGAGCCTCTGAGTTACTTCCATAACTCTGCTCTAAATAGTGTGGACTTACTACTGGGCAGTGCGCTGCTTTTGGGATCGCTTCATTCTTTCCACAACTAACAGGGGCTTCAACTGCACCTGTATTGTCTATGCTTGCTTCTTCGATTCCTTAAGATGTGACTCTAGTGCCTTCAATTTTGGATTCTCAGTGAGTTACTCATACGTTTGGGCACCGCGATCACTCAATTTCTTACATTCCAAGGCAAGGACTTTTATTCTTTCAACTACGCTTCGAGCAATTGCTTCTCTTTGATCCCTTATATCCTGTGGGGTGTTGGGTACGGTGCAGAGCTCTAAATATTCTATTCATTATTGTAGCCATTAGATAGCTTCTGTGAGCTGCTCTACTTTATGCATGACTCGGTCTTCTACCCGTGGTTCTAATCCTCTCATAGAGTGGAGGGCTCTATTGACTGCTTCTTTCACTTAGAGTTTCTCTGCGAGCAACTATTCTTTTTCTTGTTGCATCTGTGCTTTCTCTTCTTCAAACTTTGCCTAGAGAGTAACCTTCTCTTGTTCTGCAACTCTTCATTGTTCTATGATTTCGCCTTGAACTTGCTTCAAGGCCTGGGTGGCTTGTTCTATTTCTTCTTGTGTGTGACGAAGGCAAGATTTGACCGCATCAGCTAGTCGGCAGAGTTGGGATGGCTCTTCTCCCAACTCTGGTTCTCCTGATGGTAGGGGTGCAATGGATACTATGCGACTGGACTAAAGGGCCTACTGGACCCCTCAAAATTCGACCTTAATTATGTCGTACATTTCCTCCTGCTCAGCTTCTTGTTTCTCCACAATTTCCAGTGAAGCACCATTTAGGGATGCTATGATCAAGTGAAAATCATCGGTAGTGAGCAAAATCTTCATCTTGGTCACGGTGGCTCTCGATTTCTTCTGGGAAGAAGGTTTCAGGGGAGAAACCTTCCTCTTCTTCAAGGGATCAGTCTCATATCTAGGCAACGTTACTTTGCATTGCTTCTGTTCATCTCCTTTTCCATTTACCTCTTCATCATCACCCCCTCGGTCAGGTGATATGGAGTAAGCATACTATAGTTATTGTGATCTTCGAGGTTGAAGTCACTGAAATTCAATGCTGCGATCTTGTCCTACTTCATGTGAACTGCGTGTATCCCCTTTGGGAGGTACACAGTAACCATGGTGTACTTGAAATATCTTGGCACACTATATTGAATCATCACACCAGCTAGAGGCAAGATCTAATCGAGAAATATGGTCAGGATTAGCTTCGCATTTGCTAGGTCATCTCTTTGTTTGGTTCTCTTTTTCGCTGATGGTCAGGATGGTTTGGCTCTGTGAGTAGTTGACAGAGAGGCTTTCACTCGTCTCATCGATGACGCTTGTACACCCACATACATCACTCTTTCAGACATGATTGTCTCAGTCATGAGGTCAATGGGTACTTCATTCACAGACTCTTCGAGTGCACTAAGTTCTTCGGACATACATGCTCATGGTTGAATATCTCAGGTTCGAAGAGTAACTTCTCAATGCAACGGGATGGATGGCAATAGCACAATGATAACTGTGTGAAATCAACTATTCTGTGGGTTCAGATAGTCACGGTTGGAAAAAATTTTCTCTTTGCATGGCACGATGGGATAAATAAATAACTTGGCAATGAATCTCTTGCAACGGGTGAGAAGCCTTCATTAACTCAGTTCTGTCTGTTATGGCATGGTATCAATGGTCTGGTGAGGAACTTTCTGACCATAAATGCATTTCTACCCATTCAGGTTGTCGGTCTAACGGTTATACTGTTCCCAATGACTATATTTCTTCATCATGGGGAAGTGCCATGTGACGCAGTTTTGATATCCTGGCGAAGTTCCAATTTTGTAAATTTTCCTTTTGCGAAGTTCCCTCTGGAACCTTCTGTAAATTTTCGATCTTATCTCTCTTCTTACTTAGTTTTCAAGCCTTCTTTTCAGTGAGCTTCGTCTCGGTATTCCTTTTTCCATTCTGATTCTTATCTACTTTTGGCAGAGTAACTTCACGCTGGTGAGATTCTTTCCTAGAAATCAGGGGTAATACTTCATCTGTATCTGGAATAGGTACTTCAGTCTTCTTTGGGTCTTTTAGTGTTCTTCCCACTTTGACATCCAAGTCTCTAGTTTTAAATAGCTTTGCTCGGTTCTCCTGTTCTTCAATCAAGCATGCGATCCTCCTAGTCATGAAATATTTCAACACTTGCTTCTTTTGTTCTAAGACTTCTTCTTCTTTCCTTCTGGACTGATCTCCTCCAATCCAAGGTTTTCCTAGTAACATAACAAATGGAGCATTGTTCTCAATAAATTTAACAACTTCAAATTATTCCTCTATCTAAGTTCCATGAGCACTCATAGATATCTAGGTAAGTCTTCCACATAGGGTTATCAACTTTCCTCTGAATAATCCTATTCCTCCCAATGAAAGAATCATAGCAGGCTCCCCTAAAATTTTCCAAGTTCTTTCTGTCATGATATTCACCTGTGTTTCCTCATTTAGAACACAGTCAATGTCGAAGTGTCATATTCTTGTTTCAATGCACTATTTTTCTTTGAAGATCCATGATAAGCTGATATGTCGGTGGTCATTCATGGTTTCTTTCATCTGTAGCAATACTTTTTATGATTCTTTTTGGGGTTCTGTCATGGTTTCAGTTGCTTTACCTTTATCGTGGTCTTCTTGTCTCATATTCATCCTTTCAACCTTAGCAATCATTCTAGGGAAATCCAAAACCTCATGGTCCATAGATTTGCAACAGAGGCAACTAGGTCTTCTACCAGGGCATTCCTTAGCTAGATGTACCAGTCTTATGAAACTGTAACAAAGGGTTAATCCCCTCTTTCTCTTAAATGATCCCCAAACTTTCATGTACTATGCACTAGGATCATGGTATCTAACCTACAAAAAATTCTTTCTAGGATCCTACATCCATTTGTTAGTCCAAACATTCTCTCTATGCATAGGTATAACATATCTTTCACTATTCTTATCAGATTAGTTATATCAAATATTCTTTCTTCTATTAGTGCCCTAGTTTTCAAGCTAGGAAAAATCTTATCAAACATACCTAGATCCATACTTTAGAAACAAAATTTTCCACTAATCTTATCTTCAACAGAGCACAAAGCTTCCAGATCTAAAAAATTTCACTATTCTTACCTCTATCAGAGCACAAAGAATTCAGATCTTACCTCTTTTCTTCAGATCATACTTCTTTTTTTAGAACAGAGCTTCATAGATCGATTATAATACTGCACACTAGAGAGACATATCTACACACATAGATTTCACAATTTCAGGTTTGATCTTCGCACAAAGCTTCTTTTTCCTCAGTTCCCAACAATCATAGTTTCAGGTCAGATATTTGCACAATGATTCTTCTTCCTCAGTTCCCAACAATCACAGTTTCAGGTCCCAGCAATGGAACCATTTGTTGGCATAAAGTTAGGCCTAGGGTTCAACGCTACAACAATGCACCAACAAAACCCTAACTAATGGCCCTTTTGGCAACACCCGTGAAGCAGGTGAAGTCTCACCCAAGGTAGAGGTAAGGGTGGTTGTAGGACTCAGATGTATACAACCTTAGCTATGACACAGATCTATGATTCTAACACTTAACAGAGCACTCAATAGTTAACATTCATCAATATCCAGTCTTAGTTATAGCGCAGTTAAACCCTAATTACAGAGTATCACAATATTCATTCAGATCTAAGGTACTTAAGCACTAAGCATCTGTACATAAGTCAGATCTAACATCCATCCATATTATTAAGCACTAAGAATCAACAGATCATTCATCTATATTAAAGCACTAAGCAAGTAAACACATCAATACATCACACAAATCATAGCAACATAACAGGTACGTGGTTCACCCCCACCCTGGGGCTACGTCCACCAACTCTTCTCTTCTTTATTATCTTTGGTCAATCTTCTTACAGGAACATAACATCCAATTTCTACTTCGCAGAAGACATGAAATTTGTGCACACTCTGCCAGATCCTCCTCCTTCTAGCTAGGGTACAACACCAAGCCTTCACATAGTCTCTGATAGTTACTTGCAATAGCCTTGCAAGCCTCACAAAGTATGCACAAAGAAGTTATAACTCTTGATCACATAGATCCAACTCTAGCACTTAACACAATGACCTCTCCATCTCTTTATTACATCATCTAGATACTTATTTATACATTACAAAATAGGCCTAAATTGGGTAAACCCATGGGTCAACATCCCATACCCATTACATAATATCGAATCCCAAAAGGGGCCCTAAAAGGGGCCAAGATCCCGCGATCTCCACTTCTTCTTGTGCTCTGCCTTCAACAGCCTGTTGAAGTCCCAAAATTAGGTCAAACATGACCAAGAATACTCAAAACTTGGTCAAGGGCCAAGAATAACCAAACCTTGAAAATATGCATTCTTGGAGGAATGCTACTACATTTGATTATGTGGCATCCTTCATGGCCTCTACTTCATCCCATTTTTTCAAGTAGTTTGTGCATGCCAAAATGTGCTTCTTATGCCTTGATGGAGGATCAATTGGGCATATGAAGTCCATGCCCCACTTTTTAAATGGTTCTAATGATACTTGGGGCTGTAAGGTGTTTCATTTATCCTTGTTGGTTTCACCATTCTTTGACATTCATCACAATGCGAAGTGTATTATTGAGCATCTCTATGTAGGTTTGGACAATAATATTAATCTTGTAAGATCTTATAAGCTATCCTATTGGATGCATAATGAAATCCACATGGTAATCATGAGAATCATGTAGGACATCATGCACCTCATATTCTCTTATGAATCTCCTCAAAATATGGTCTGGGCAAAGTTTGAACAAATAGCCTGTAACCTGTTGACGGGCGAAAATGAACGCTCGTCAACTGGAAGAGTGGATCCGGTACGGGGTTGTCTAAATAACCCAATCCATTTGGGATGATCCACCCTGACGGGTTTAGCGGCTCCGTTGGCTGATCTAAGTCCTAGAAAAATGAAAGAAAACTTCACTAAGGAACTAATCTAAATGAAAAACAACAATTAAAGCAAACTATAAACAAATCTGAAATATATATATATATACAACATAATGTCTAATAATATACAATAATAAATCTATGAAATTAAATGTTGAATTATTAACAGAATTAAATCTTAATCACAAATGCACAATATTTACAAATTTTAAATGAAAACCTGCTAAAATCATTTGTAAATTGTCCTATGACAGCAAAACTATTGTTTTTTTTAATTTTTATAATTTTATGAGAAAGAAATAAACTGAAAACTAACTAAGCTGGGAAATTAAAATTATAATCCTAAATATAAATCTAAACTATATATATCTATCTAAATTACTTAAATAACACTAATAAATTAACTATTAAATAACAAATAGCAAACTGACCTGAAGTAACGCTTCAGGTTTTTCCTGTATACAATAGTTGATTCAGCTGTTCGGTGGGAGGAAACCCACACCAAATTCTCCACAAGCTTCTCGTAAATAGAAAGCAACAGTGCTCTTAAAATATAAATGACAGGACAAACAAGACATAAAAAATGACAACAATCTTATAATTTACAAATCATCACATTTAGATAAATCTGTGTGCAAAGATTTGTACAAAATGATTCAATTAACGAAGAAGAGAAATCTTTAATTCACTAAATTGAAACAGAGTAATTGCTGTATTTTTTAAAATAAGAGATATCAGATATGGATGACACATAAACCAAATCACATCAACCCGCAACGAATTACAATAGCTAAAGTAGTCGATAATTGATTGCAATCTGATATGAAGAAAACTTGAAATACAAGTTTGATATATTGAAAGCTAAAGCTGTTACAAGACATCAACTTTCATCCCAGTCTGTATCATTATAAATCCATAGTCTGGTTCTCCCCACAGTGATGATGATGAGTTCACTACAAAAAATAACAAGTATTTAAAGACCATAGGGTAAAACGTCCCCGTGGGAATTATCAAAAACAGTTTACAAAAAATCTGGGAATAATTTCCCAAGTCTCTATTCCTGACTAAAGATAACAACTGTTGGTCACTATAATTTCTTAATTGATTCAAACAATCAAGTGATACATAAATTATCAACCCAGGGAAGTCTTTTATTTCAAAGATAACCACACACTATATATGCTCAATTCCAAAAGCAACTAAGTGTTGTAGTAAAGAAACTTATACTAATCACACTTGCTTGAATGAACTGAAGTTCTGAATTAAATCACAGGAAAGTATCTTCCCTATTGCAGATCTTTTAAAGATTAATCTAAGAATCCTGGATTACATTAAAATAACACTTGCAATGGGAAAGAACAACTATTCTGCAATCAGAGAACAAGACTCTTACTCTCAACAGAGACTTCAGTACTAACACTCTTTCATGAAAACAGTAAGCAGAAGACAATTAACTCTATCTAACAGAGAACAAAGCCACCTAGTTCCTTCCTTTCTAAGCAGGAGCCTTAAGCCTTATTTCTATTTTAGCACACTTGTGAAGTTGAGGTTTACAGAGAATAGGGTAGTTTGATCCCTTCCTTTCTGAGCAGGGATCCTTAACCCAGTTTCTGGCTAGCACGCTTGCAGAAATAATGGAAGTCTACAGAGAACATGATGTTTTGGTTCCTTCCTTTCTGAGAAGGAACCTTTAACCCAATCCCTGACTTAGCACACTTGCAGAGATAATTGGAATCTACAGAAGACAAGGTGTTTTGATTCCTTCCTGTCTGAGTAGGAACCTTTAACCAAATCTTTGGCTAGCACACTTGCAGAAGTAAATGGAATCTACAGAAGACAAGGTGTTTTGATTCCTTCCTATCTGAGCAGGAACCCTTAACCAAATCTCTGGCTAGCACACTTGCAGAAGTAAATGAAATCTACAGAAGACAAGGTGTTTTGATTCCTTTTTTGTCTGAGGAGGAACCCTTAACCAAATCTCTGGCTAGCACACTTGCAGAAGTAAATGAAATCTACAGAAGACAAGGTGTTTTTATTCCTTCCTGTCTGAGGAGGAACCCTTAACCAAATCTCTGGCTAGAACACTTGCAGAAGTAAATGAAATCTACAGAAGACAAGGTGTTTTGATTCCTTCCTGTCTGAGGAGGAACCCTTAACCAAATCTCTGGCTAGCACACTTGCAGAAGTAAATAAAATCTACAGAAGACAAGGTGTTTTGATTCCTTCCTGTTTGAGCAGGAACCCTTAACCAAACCTCCGGCTAGCACACTGGCAGAAGTAAATGAAATCTACAGAGGGTAGGATATTCCGATTCCTTCCTGTTTGAATAGGAACCTTTAACCCAGTCTCTGGCTAGCCTCATAAAATCATCATACAAGATTGCTGATAAAAAGAATTACAAATTTCATTCAATAAACTAAGACAGAGTCAGTAGTGTTTCAGCAAAGCGGAATCCATTAAAAATAGTGTTTCAACAAATGACAGTTAAATCAAAGCATAAACCGAAACTGTACTAATCACACTTCTAAACTAATGGGTGAATCTTGTGAAGAAGGTGGGCCATCCCTTCTCACAAGATTCCCCTGAAACGAAAAAGCTAGAGAAGGATACTCAAAGCAGTCTTATATTCATCTGTCAAAATATCACATTACAAATTGGAAAAATAGAATACGTCCCACTTCTCTGGAGTTGCTTCAATACATAAAGCTTGGATCCCTCAAATGGTGATTTCCTCTGATTTAAAGAGGAAATCCCTTCGATACAATAATTACAATGCATATCTAAGTCCTATCCTAAATCAGATCTTCTTTCTAAACCAGCATATGATGTCCTAGTCTCACACAACCGAATGCTATTACAGGAGCTGAATGGGGTATTGCTGTTACGACTGGTGTAACAGCTTCTTCCCATTGCTGCTGATGTTGTTTCAACATCGCAATTCACATGCTGTTTCAGCCATGTGAATTGCGCTCTGACTATGTCGGCCTTCTTGCTGACCTCTTTGACTGTAATGACTTCCTTTGAGTTTCAACATCGTCGGTCCTGGCGGTTTCGTCTATGTTTCAGCATCTGCAACTCTGGACTGTGTAACAGCTCCGTGTTTCAGCATCTGTGACCTTGGACTATAAGGCAGCTCCGTGTTTTAGCATCTCCGACCTTGGATTGTATAGCAGCTCTGTGTTTCAGCATCTGCGTCCTCGAACTATAAGGCAGCTTCATGTTTCAGCATCTGCGACCTCATACTGTATAGCAGCTCCGTGTTTCAGCATCAGTTCTGTGTTTCAGCAACAGTGACCTTGGACAGTTCTGTGTTTCAGCAATAGGCCTCAAATGCTAATCTGTAGTTTTGGACACTTATGCATTTCTAATCAATGGTTAAGTACGAGAGTGATGTAAAATATTATGCAAAATAGATTAAACGTATAGTAATGAGAA
>ML802567.1:0-22764 GCA_009831015.1 Picea engelmannii | reverse complement strand
CTTAATGGAGAAGGCATGATCGATGACCGGTTTCCAGATGAGAACCTATTTTTCATATCAACACAAACCCCTTGGTTTGAAGATATAGAAAATTATTTAACAATAGGAAAGTTTCATAAACATTTCTCCTACATGGAGAGATGCAAGATTTTCCAAAAAAGTTCATCCTACACTTGGGTTGTGTTGGCAGCCAATTCGCATTTTTATCCTATCCTTATAAGCTGCCTACCCTAGTGTTTTGAAACCCTTGATTTTCATCGCAATCTTTGAATAAAACGACACTATTATTTCGCGCATTTGCACACTTGCCTGTGTTCTCGTTTTCACGACTGCAAGCATGAAAACTTTGATTTTGAAGTCACATCAATGGTATTAAAATCGTCATTGGATTGTTATGATCACTCTTGTCTATATGTTCATTGTGTTTCCAATTTAATTATGGTTATACAGTTGGCAAGACACCAAAACCTTTACTCATTTGGCATCTTTTTGTTGTTAATATGGCTTCATTTTTTATAAGATTGTGATGATATTATATTGATTGTCATTGAGTCCTTAATACATTGGTGGTTTGATGTTCTATAGTCTTTCATCGATTTCCTTGACACATTGGTTTCATGAAAACACATTGACGTTGTGGTTAGACCCTTGGTGTAATCATTTCATACAACACATATTTGATATGATCGAACCCTTGGTGTTGATTTCGAATCATTGTTTTGGTTTTAAAACTATGCAAATGTTATGCTTATGCAAAATTTTGGGTCGACTTACCATAGATTTCATTAATTGTTTGAATGGCATTGTTTTTAACATATGCAATAGTGATTTCAATCACCATATGCACCATCGGTTGTACATTTGGATATGACCGTTTTGCATGGGATGATCTAGCTCCACCACCCTCACACACTCAGGCATTAATGCTTCCCTACTATCTCGGGTCACCTCTCTTGGTTTCGGGGAAGTTTGTGAGCTATTCGATCCGAAGTATACCCTGTTCAAACCCTTGACCGTTCACCCGGCTCACTGTGTGCTCCCATCTATGACACCTGTGGTGCGCATAGAGCCAAATGGTAGCCAAACACTCCTGTTGTTCGACAATGCTTGTCAAGATTTGGAAAATAATGGCTGCCTGGTGTTTATCCGAAGGTTTGAGGATTTCAACCTTTCGATTGCCCAACAATTCGCCCTCACCTTCGACAGATGCAGGGCTAAGGTCAGAGACATACAGCTCGAGCTAAATGAGGAATTCCTAAGCTCAGCTACAGGACTACCAACTACATGGCAAAGGTGGTTTAAAAATTCCAAAGTAGACGAGGTGTCGTGGCCACTCCTATTCACATCGAGAAAGATTGTAAGTTGTGATAGAGGTATGCCTATCACTAACCTCAAACCAAGGTGGCACGATCTTTTAGCAATTGTTAAACAGTTTGTGACCTGTGAGGGTCATTATGGCTTGGTATTTCTGTATCATCTTCGGTTATTGATGAATTTTATAGGCTACCCTCTGAATATGCCACATTATCTCTTGCGTAGTCTTTACAAGATGTCCAAAAGATTCAAGCGTGAGAAGGCTAATAGCATCCTTTTCAATCACTGCTTGATCAAACTCATTATTATCCACCATTTGAGCCTTAGTGGTGACTGTTGGCAAGCCTTCCTATCTAGGAATGGCTTTGCCACTCCCGAGTCTGTCCAAGTGGACAAGGTTGTGGTTACTGAAACATTGGTTGGACCAACCATGCCACTTCATATCCTTCTACCCCTTGTCAAACCCTTGGATTGCCCCGACATGGACCTACCCGATACCATGGCTGACCCGTGTGTTAAAGACAATACTAAGGTCGTCAAAAGGCCTATGAGGAAGAAAGGAAAAGGTTATACTACTGTCAATAGTAAGGGAAAGAAAAATTCCCGATGGATATCGAGATGTGCTAGGAACAAACCCAAGCAAAACATTGACCAGAAGCCAATAGTGTTGAGCGAGGACTCGGACTCTGAAATTGAACGATTCTTGACTGAGGAATACTCCTATTCTCATGGCCTATGCTCTATGGAACCCTATGACTATGTCTCCAACTTACCTCCGTGCCTCAAAAACGACCCAAATTACTACCCGGGAATCACGCTGCACAAGGAAACCCCTGGTAAATTGAAAGAACCCTCGCCTGTGATGCCGAATCCCGATCAACCATCGTGTACTCAATGTAATTCCTGGCTTGAACGTTATTACACCGACGTTCCCCTGTTGCAATCTAAGATCAAATCGTTAGAGGAATGGGTGACAGTGTTGTCGAAGGAGAACGACAGGCTACAAGCCAACGAGAAGAAACAAAAAACCACCGGTTCAATTGTCTTCAAAAATGTCGAAGCAGCAACGGCCTTTGTCAATTCAAATTTATCATGACCGAGTTGTTTTCTTACTACCCAGGTATGTGTTTTGACATCGATTTTTCTTTATGAGTTTGCTTGAATTAATATAACGGATTGGGTTTGCTTTCGATTAGCTCTGTTTGTTTTTAATAGATTCAAAACAATTCTGTTGACTTTGAATTATCAGAAATGATTTCATTATGAATCATGTATGGAAGATTTTTTTTTCTAAACTTGGACACAGCTACGATTTAGTTAATGTGATTTTATTATTCTCAGATTAGTATAAACGATTGATCGTTTTCGAGTCGTTTTGAATTAGGGTAGTCGATTGGGATTGTTTTCGTTTAGTTCTGTTCGAATAGATTTAAGGAATGATTATGTTTTGCTTCCATTTTAGATTATGATTGCATCGGACCTATACAGGATATTTATTTGCTAAAATCAGACACAGCTATGTTTTGGATTGACACAATTTTGTTGTTGTTGGATTGTATCGGATCTGAGTTAGTTCAATTTGTTTCTTATGGTTTGATTTTGAAATGATTCTGTATGCTTGAATTGGCATGATCCTTTACGTATGCAATGCATCAATATCAGTGATTGGTTTGATAAATATAATGTAATCTATTAAATCGAAAAAACAACTCTGTTAGTTTTGGATTTAAAAATGATTTTGTTGAAGGCTGAGTCGGCATAAATTATTGCATGAAAAACTTACTTGATCGGTTACAGTTTGTGTCGATTGAAATTGATTCATGAAAATGATTTCATTGGTTTCGATTTTTAAAACGATTATGTCTGCTCCGAATTGGAAATAAAAGTTGTGTGACAGATCGTACATATCCTGTTATCATTTGATTGATACAATTATGATTTCATCTGTTTCAAATTGGCATAAAGATTTGGTTACTTCTGGCATGAGCGATTTGCTTTGTGTTGATTTAATGATTAAAGATTTGGTTTAATAAGTCGAATATATTTCTGTTAGCATTTCATTGATTTAAAACGATTATGTTTTTAAATTAGACCAGCTACAGAATCGCAAGATTCTGTAGCTAGTCTTAAAATTTAGATTTTTGTTAGTTTTACAAATAAAATATCATCTAAACTTGTCTATTCTTGTCAACTTTCAGGTGCATACGAATTTCAATGACCAATTGGATATGCTGTGGCAGTTTAGGAGATACTTTTGTGATATAGTTTTGTTATAGGTTGTTAGCTTTAGTCGGGAATAGAGACTTGGGAAATTATTCCCAGATTTTTTGTAAATTGTTTTTGATAATTCCCACGGGGATGTTTTACCCTGTGGTCTTTAAATACTTGTTATTTTTTGTAGTGAACTCATCGTCATCACTGTGGGGAGAACCAGACTATGGATTTATAATGATACAGACTGGGATGAAATTTGATGTCTTGTAACAGCTTTAGCTTTCAATATATCAAACTTTTATTTCAAGTTTTCTTCATATCATATTGCAATCAACTATCCACTACTTTAGCTATCGTAATTCATTGTGGGTTGATGTGATTTGGTTTATGTGTCATCCATATCTGATCTCTCTTATTTTAAAAAATACAGCAATTACTCTGTTTCAATTTAGTGAATTAAAGATTTCTCTTCTTCGTTAATTGAATCATTTTGTACAAATCTTTGCACACAGATTTATCTAAATGTGATGATTTGTAAATTATAAGATTGCTGTCATTTTTTATGTCTTGTTTGTCCTGTCATTTATATTTGAAGAGCACTGCTGCTTTCTGTTTATGAGAAGCTTGTGGAGAATCTGGTGCGGGTTTCCTCCCACCGAACAATTGAATCAACTATTGTATACAGGACAAACCTAAAGCGTTACTTCATGTCAGTTTGCTATTTGTTATTTAATAGTTAATTTATTAGTTTTATTTAAGTAATTTAGATAGATATATATAGTTTAGATTTATAGTTAGGATTATAATTTTAATTGCCCAGCTTAGTTAGTTTTTAGTTTATTTCTTTCTCATAAAATTATAAAAAAAAAACAATAGTTTTGTTGTCATAGGACAATTTAGAAATGATTTTAGCAGGTTTTCATTTAAAATCTGTAAATCTGTAAATATTGTACATTGTGATTAAGATTTAATTCTATTAATAATTCAACATTTAATTTCATAGAATTATTATTGTATATTATTAGACAGTAGGTTGTATATATATATATTTCAGATTTGTTTATAGTTTGCTTTAATTGTTGTTTTTCATTTAGATTAGTTCCTTAGTGTAGTTTTCTTTCGTTTTTCTAGGACTTAGATCGGCCAACAGAGCCGCTAAACCCGTCAGGGTGGATCATCTCAAACGGCTTGGGTTATTTAGACAACCCCAGACCGGATCCACTCTTCCAGTTGGCGAGCGTTCATTTTCGCCTGTCAACAAATGACGCTAGAAGGAGGGCCGACTGACAAGTTGGCCTTGTAGGAGCCTTTATTTTAAATGTATTCAATTTCCCCCATGGCTCCACAAATCACTGTGTTGGAACATGCTTTCAAATTCTCATTACCTGATGTTCCCAACGAGACAGTCTCTCGCTTGTCCAAACTCACCTTTGATGGTGGAGGAAATATATCTACTAAAGACCAACTTAACAAGTTTTGGTGGAAATGCATCAAACATGACATCTCAGATTTAGGAGTTTTATGCAAACTGTTCGCTTTTACTTTTAGAGGCCGGATCAAACATTGGTTTGAATCCTTTCCAGCATGTCACATTTTTTATTGGTTTCAATTTGTAGATGAGTTTCTAGATGCTTTTGAAATTTATGATTTCAGTCAATTATGTGAAGAATTTCATACTTCGCTAATCAACGACGATTAATCTTCAGAAGACTTTTTGACAAGAGTCTATCATATCCTCTGTAAATTTAATCTCGATGACATGTCATTGGCATTAAATATCTTCTATGATGCTTCCATCCCTTCCATCTAGTCATGTTCAATCACAAATGAAGAACCAATTGCAAATCCTATCACTCAACTGCAAGAACAATCTTCTTCGCAAGAAGAGAAAAATTCTTCCGATAATGTTGAACAAGCTAGGGAGGTAGAATCTATTGATCAGGCTCTTATTGACATCCAAAGTGGTTTTTCCTTTGAATCATTGTATTTTCAATCTAAGAATAGTATGGAAGATGATTCATTTCTGGATCAAGGTGAATACCCTCATTCTTGTAACTCATGCTCTAATCAACATTTAAAATCAGTCATTGAAGAACACTTAAGCGTCGAAAATCATCTTGAATGTTCTTGTACTCCTATGAAATTGATTAGTGAAGAAGAAACCTTAAACCTTCATCCTCAAAATGCACTTTGTTCACAGGAAAGACTAGATGTTTGTCACATAAATTTTGAATTATCTATTACACAAAAGGCAARTCCAGATSATCATATTATGTTGAGGAATTTKTCACCAAAACAGAGTGAGAGTTTTAAAGAAAGTGAAGAGAATTGTCTTGAGAATACCATTGTTGAKTATCATAGTTCAAGAAATTATTTTCATCTKCTTATTTCWGATTCCTTTTATTCTTTATATCCTAATCTATTCCTAGACTCTGTTGGACTTGACATCTTACCTACAACATCCTACTCTATTCCACCACAATCATATCCTTTCGATATGCCAAATTTTGGTGAAATTAATTCCAAACCCAATATTGATAAACTTGGATTTGATGCTTGTTCACTTTCATCACTCATATGGGAAGAGTATATGTTGCGAGATGATTTTACACAGTTTATTGTTGAAAAGGACGATGCATTATATTTTATGGAGATCAAACATTCTAAGTAGCATATTCGTTCTTTGCTTAGCTTGAATCTTAATGTTTATACTTCACATTTTGAAATGATCAATCTCATCAAAGGAAACATTCAAACCAATGATCTAATGGATTGCACAAATCCTCCTATGATGAGTTTCCCATTGATATATTCATTTCGTCAAAGTCATGGTTTGCATCCTCATTTTTGTGACAGGATCTTAGGATGGCTTGAATATTCATATATAAAGAAATTTCATAATAAAGACAAGGTTGTGCTTTCTTTCTTTTTACCTAAGTATCTTGGAAGTAGGCGTGGCATGTTTCTTTTAGATCCTCCATGTGAAGAAATTAATGAACACTTAGATAATTGTCAGGAGGATGGGGCATCCTAGCCTTGGTTGATGGTTATTCCATGTCCTCACAATCCTTACAAGTTTTTCAAAACTACTTAAACTCGCCCATGCCATTATGACCCTTATCACAACAAGATTGCACAATGGATGGAGGATTCATACAACAAGAATATCCAAGGAAATGGTAAGATCATGCTTACTTTTTTTATAGATGATTATTATGAAGGTAAGTGTGATATGTTTCTATCATCTATTGATATATTACCATTCTTATTAGTAATGCTTGATCTTGTTTCCATTGCAGGATTAGAGTTACTCTGATGGCTACATTGGAAGCATGACTTCACGTAGTATCCTGATGTGTTCAATAGTTAGGGTAGGTTTAGGAATAGGTTTTCTTTCAGTTTTTATTTCTCACTAGTTCTCTTTGTAATAATGCGGTCATGAAAGCAAGTGGGTGCACCACGAGAACCATAATACGGCTATTGTCAGGGAAGTCCCCTTGATCCTTTTCTCTTTACTTCTAGTTGAACATTTATTTTCAAAAACCCAGTATCGTCATGAAAATATTAAACGGAAAAGTAAAGAGATAAATAAATCTAAAATCAACCCTAACCCAACGCACCATGAGTAGGATTACTTTCCCATCAAAAAATATTTTTCTACTTCTTTCAGGGATTTGTTGCATGAGGTTTTCAGATGCACCTATTGTACATATTTTTTTTTTGTGGATTTCTTTGCTTTCAAATCTTTCTTCCCTGGTGTGTTTTGATTTCTCCCTTATGCTTACCAGTTTTTTCTTTTGCAAATACACATACCTGCATTTTGAACTATTCAGACAAAGAAAACAAAAAATTCTTTCACTGAAATGACTACTGAATAATTGTCTGAACGACAATTATATACTTCTGAAATTTACATCTGTGTTGGCAAAAACTGTTGTTTGAAAGAAGTTAACTAATTTCGATCTGTGAGTAAATCCTGTCACGATCATCCATTATCTTTTTACATTGTCCCTATTCCTTAAAGGAACGACTCGGAAGATGTCTCCCTGCCTCAGAAAGTTGGTTTTGTAAATAAACCATCTCTGGATATTAATGAAGGATAGTTCTAAAAAATTATGTTGAGGTCTGTAAAAAATATGCTAAAATATCATAATTTTCTGCATCACCCCGCTCAATTATATATCTTTAAAAAACAAAATAAATCATTAAAAGAGCTATGGGAAGTGCTTGTAAACCCATCGGGATGTTGAACAGGTCTTCTGGCAGCGGGTAAATGCATGCATGACGCCAAGACAACTTTGTTGGGGTATTGAACAGGCCCTCTGGCAGTGAAGCAATGTCGGGTATATGAAAATTTGCAAATATGAAACCTCTGACCTTAAAATGTCCTTTATTCTGATCTGGAACTTCTTGGCAGGATACGGATATCAGAGTGGGTTAAATGGAAACCATGTCAAGGCTATGGACGCATGTTGGTAGCAGTGGCTCTGTCAACATTATTGGAGATTTTATCTTTAATATCGTGGCTCGCTTATCTTAAGACTGTTATCAATTTTCATCCTTTAAACACTGCTGGAATATTTGATCATTGATGATGTTTAAACAATTTCTTGGTTTTTTCTGTTGGAATTATTCCTGTTATCCTAATCTGAATTTGTTCTTTTGGCAGAGATAACTGCTTCTACTAGTGTGTCGCCATTGTTGGCATCCAATTCACATTTTTATCCTATCCTTATAAGTTGCCTACACCAGTGTTTTGCAACCCTTGATTTTCATCACAATCTTTGAATAAAAAGACACTATTATTCTGTGCATTTGCACACCTGCCTTTGTTCTCGTTTTCAGAACTGCAAGCGTGAAAACTTTGATTTTGAAGTCACGTCAATGGCATTAAAATCATCACTGGATTGTTATGATCACTCTTGTCTATATGTTCATTTCGTTTCCAATTTAATTATGGTTATACAGTTGGCAAGACACCAAAACCTTTACTCATTTGGCATCTTTTTGTTTGTTAATATGGCTTCATTTTTTATAAGATTGTGATGATATTATAATGACTGTCATTGAGTCCTTAATACATTGGTGGTTTGATGTTCTATATTCTTTCATCGATTTCCTTGACACATTGGTTTCATGAAAACACATTGACGTTGTGGTTAGACCCTTGGTGTAATCATTTCATACAACACCTATTTGATATGATCGAACCCTTGGTGTTGATTTCGAATCATTGTTTTGGTTTTAAAACTATGCAAACGCTATGCTTATGCAAATTTTTGGGTCGACTTACTATAGATTTCATTAATTATTTGAATGGCATTGTTTTTAACATATGCAATAGTGATTTGAATCACCATATGTGTCGTCGGTTGTACATTTGGATATGACCATTTTGCATGGGCTGATCTAGCTCCACCACCCTCGCACACTCAGGTGTTAATGCTTCCCTACTATCCTGGGTCACCTCTGTTGGTTTCGGGGAAGTCTGTGAGCTATTCGATCCGACGTATACCCTGTTCAAACCCTTGACCATTCACCCGGCTCACTGTGTGCTCTCGTCTATGGCACCTGTGGTGCGCATAGAGCCAAATGGTAGCCAAACACTCCTGTTGTTCGACAATGCTTGTCAAGATTTGGAAAATAGTGGTTGCCTGGTGTTTATCCAAAGGTTTGAGGGTTTCAACCTTTAGGTTGCCCAACAATTCGCCCTCACCTTCGACAGATATAGGGCTAAGGTCGGAGACATACAACTCAAGCTAAATGAGGAATTCCTAAGCTCAGTTATAGGACTACCAGCTACAGGGAAAAGGTGGTTTAAAAATTCCAAAGTAGACGAGGTGTCGTGGCTGCTCCTATTCCCATCGAGAAAGATTGTAAGTTGTGACAAAGGTATGCCTATCACTACCCTCAAACCCAGGTGGCATGATCTTTTAGCGATTGTTAAATAGTTTGTGACCTGCGAGGGTCATTATGGCTTGGTATTTCTGTATCATCTTTGGTTATTGATGAATTTTATAGGCTACCCTCTGAATATGCCACATTATCTCTTGCGTAGTCTTTACAAGATGTCCACAAGATTCAAGCGTCAGAAGGCTGATAGTAGCCTTTTCCATCACTGCTTGATCAAACTCATTATCGTCCACCATTTGAGCCTTAGTGGTGACTATTGGCAAGCCTTCCTATCTAGGAATGGCTTTGCCACTCTTGAGTCTGTCCAAGTGGACAAGGTTGTGGTTATTGAAACATTGGTTGGAACAACCATGCCACTTCATATCCTTCTACCCCCTGTCAAACCCTCGGATTGCCCCGACATGGACCTACCCGATACCATGGCCGACCCATGTGCTAAAGACAATACTAAGGTCGTCAAAAGGCCTGTGAGGAAGAAAGGCAAAGGTGATACTGTTGTCAACAGTAAGGGAAAGAAAAATTCCCGATGGATATCGAGATGTGTTAGGAACAAACCTAAGCAAAACGTTGACCAGAAGCCAATAGTGCTGAGCGAGGACTCGAACTCTGAAATTGAATGATTCTTGACTGAGGAATACCCCTATTCTCATGGCCTATGCTCTATGGAACCCTATGACTATGTCTCCAACTTACCTTCGTGCCTCAAAAACGACCCAAATTACTACCCGGGAATCAAGCTGCACAAGGAAACCCCTGGTAAATTGAAAGAACCCTCGCCTGTGATGCCGAATCCCGATCAAACATCGTGTACTCAATGTAATTCCTGGCTTGAACGTTATTACACCGACGTTCCCCTGTTGTAATCTAAGATCAAATTGTTAGAGGAATGGGTGACAGTGTTGTCGAAGGAGAACGACAGGCTACAAGCCAACGAGAAGAAACAAAAAACCACTGATTCAATTGTCTTCAGAAATGTCGAAGCAGCAACGGCCTTTGTCAATTCAAAGTTATCATGACCAAGTTGTTTTCTTACTGCCCAGGTATGTGTTTCGACATCGATTTTGCTTTATGAGTTTGCTTGAATTAATATAACGGATTGGGTTTGCTTTCGATTAGCTCTGTTTGTTTTTAATAGATTCAAAACAATTCTGTTGACTTTGAATTATCAGAAATGATTTCGTTATGAATCATGTATGGAAGATTTGTTTTGCTAAACTCAGACACAGCTATGATTTAGTTAATGTGATTTTATTATTCTCATATTAGTATAAACGATTGATTGTTTTCGATTCGTTTTGAATTAGGGTAGTCGATTGGGCTTGTTTTCGTTTAGTTATGTTCGAATAGATTTAAGGAATGATTCTGTTTTGCTTCCATTTTAGATTATGATTGCATCCGACCTGTATAGGAGATTTATTTTCTAAAATCAGACACAGCTATGTTTTGGATTGATACGATTTTGCTGTTGTTGGATTGTGTTGGCTCTGAGTTAGTTCAATTTATTTCTTATGGTTTGATTTTGAAATGATTTTGTATGCTTGAATTGGCATGATCCTTTACGTATGAAATGCATCAATATCAGTGATTGGTTTGATAAATATAATGTAATCTATTAAATCAAAAAAACAACTCTGTTAGTTTTGGATTTAAAAATGATTTTGTTGATGGCTGAGTCGACATAAATTATTGCATGAGAAACTTACTTGATTGGTTACAGTTTGTGTCGATTGAAATTGATTCATGAAAATGATTTCATTGGTTTCGGTTTTTAAAACGATTTTGTCTGCTCCGAATTGGAAATAAAAGTTGTGTGACAGATCGTACATATCTTGTTATCATTTGATTGATTCAATTACGATTTCATCTGTTTCAAATTGGCATAAAGATTTGGTTACTTCTGGCATGAGCGATTTGCTTTGTGTTGATTTAATGATTAAATATTTGGTTTAATAAGTCAAATATATTTATGTTACCATTTCATTGATTTAAAACAATTATGTTTTTAAATTAGACCAGCTACAGAATCGCAAGATTCTGTAGCTAGTCTTAAAATTTAGATTTTTGTTAGTTTTACAAATAAAATATCATCTAAACTTGTCTATTCTTGTCCACTTTCAGGTGCATACGAATTTCAATGACCAATTGGATATGCTGTGGCAGTTTAGGAGATACGTTTTTTATATAGTTTTGTTATAGGTTGTTATCTTTAGTCAGGAATAGAGACTTGGGAAATTATTCCCAGATTTTTTGTAAACTGTTTTTGATAATTCCCACAGGGATGTTTTACCCTATGGTCTTTAAATACTTGTTATTTTTTGTAGTGAACTCATCGTCATCACTGTGGGGAGAACTAGACTATGGATTTATAATGATACAGACTGGGATGAAAGTTGATGTCTTGTAACAGCTTTAGCTTTCAATATATCAAACTTTTATTTCAAGTTTTCTTCATATCAGATTGCAATCAATTATCGACTACTTTAGCTATTGTAATTTGTTGCGGGTTGATGTGATTTGGTTTATGTGTCATCCATATCTGATCTCTCTTATTTTAAAAAATACAGCAATTACTCTATTTCAATTTAGTGAATTAAAGATTTCTCTTCTTCGTTAATTGAATCATTTTGTACAAATCTTTGCACACAGATTTATCTAAATGTGATGATTTGTAAATTATAAGATTGCTGTCATTTTTTATGTCTTGTTTGTCCTGTCATTTATATTTTAAGAGCATTGTTGCTTTCTGTTTACGAGAATCTTGTGGAGAATTTGGTGCGGGTTTCCTCCCACCGAACAACTGAATCAACTATTGTATACAGGACAAACTTGAAGCGTTACTTCAGGTCAGTTTGCTATGTGTTATTTAATAGTTAATTTATTAGTGTTATTTAAGTAATTTAGATAGATATATAGTTTAGATTTATAGTTAGGATTATAATTTTAATTTCCCAGCTTAGTTAGTTTTCAGTTTATTTCTTTCTCATAAAATTATAAAAATTAAAAAAAAACAATAGTTTTGCTGTCATAGGACAGTTTACAAATGATTTTAGCAGGTTTTCATTTAAAATCTGTAAATATTGTGCATTTGTGATTAAGATTTAATTATGTTAATAATTCAACATTTAATTTCATAGATTTATTATTGTATATTATTAGACAGTATGTTGTATATATATATATATATATATATCAGATTTGTTTATAGTTTTCTTTAATTGTTGTTTTTCATTTAGATTAGTTCCTTAGTGTAGTTTTCTTTCATTTTTCTAGGACTTAGATCGGCCAACGGAGCCGCTAAACCCGTCAGGGTGGATGATCCCAAATGGCTTGGGTTATTTAGACAACCCCGGACGGGATCCACTCTTCCATTTGGCAAGCGTTCATTTTCGCCCGTCAACAGGTTACAGGCTATTTGTTCAAACTTTGCCCAGAACATATTTTGAGGAGATTCATAAGAGAATATGAGGTGCATGATGTCCTACATGATTCTCATGATTACCATGTGGATTTCATTATGCATCCAATAGGATAGATTATAAGATCTTACAAGATTAATATTATTGTCCAAACCTACATAGAGATGCTCAATAATACACTTCGCATTGTGATGAATGTCAAAGAATGGTGAAACCAACAAGGATAAATGAAACACCTTACATCCCCAAGTATCATTAGAACCATTTAAAAAGTGGGGCATGGACTTCATATGCCCAATTGATCCTCCATCAAGGCATAAGAAGCACATTTTGGCATGCACAAACTACTTGAAAAAATGGGATGAAGTAGAGGCCATGAAGGATGCCACATAATCAAATGTAGTAGCATTCCTCCAAGAATGCATATTTTCAAGGTTTGGTTATTCTTGGCCCTTGACCAAGTTTTGAGTATTCTTGGTCATGTTTGACCTAATTTTGGGACTTCAACAGGCTGTTGAAGGCAGAGCACAAGAAGAAGTGGAGATCGCGGGATCTTGGCCCCTTTTAGGGCCCCTTTTGGGATTCGATATTATGTAATGGGTATGGGATGTTGACCCATGGGTTTACCCAATTTAGGCCTATTTTGTAATGTATAAATAAGTATCTAGATGATGTAATAAAGAGATGGAGAGGTCATTGTGTTAAGTGCTAGAGTTGGATCTATGTGATCAAGAGTTATAACTTCTTTGTGCATACTTTGTGAGGCTTGCAAGGCTATTGCAAGTAACTATCAGAGACTATGTGAAGGCTTGGTGTTGTACCCTAGCTAGAAGGAGGAGGATCTGGCAGAGTGTGCACAAATTTCATGTCTTCTGCGAAGTAGAAATTGGATGTTATGTTCCTGTAAGAAGATTGACCAAAGATAATAAAGAAGAGAAGAGTTGGTGGACGTAGCCCCAGGGTGGGGGTGAACCACGTACCTGTTATGTTGCTATGATTTGTGTGATGTATTGATGTGTTTACTTGCTTAGTGCTTTAATATAGATGAATGATCTGTTGATTCTTAGTGCTTAATAATATGGATGGATGTTAGATCTGACTTATGTACAGATGCTTAGTGCTTAAGTACCTTAGATCTGAATGAATATTGTGATACTCTGTAATTAGGGTTTAACTGCGCTATAACTAAGACTGGATATTGATGAATGTTAACTATTGAGTGCTCTGTTAAGTGTTAGAATCATAGATCTGTGTCATAGCTAAGGTTGTATACATCTGAGTCCTACAACCACCCTTACCTCTACCTTGGGTGAGACTTCACCTGCTTCACGGGTGTTGCCAAAAGGGCCATTAGTTAGGGTTTTGTTGGTGCATTGTTGTAGCGTTGAACCCTAGGCCTAACTTTATGCCAACAAATGGTTCCATTGCTGGGACCTGAAACTGTGATTGTTGGGAACTGAGGAAGAAGAATCATTGTGCAAATATCTGACCTGAAACTATGATTGTTGGGAACTGAGGAAAAAGAAGCTTTGTGCGAAGATCAAACCTGAAATTGTGAAATCTATGTGTGTAGATATGTCTCTCTAGTGTGCAGTATTATAATCGATCTATGAAGCTCTGTTCTAAAAAAAGAAGTATGATCTGAAGAAAAGAGGTAAGATCTGAATTCTTTGTGCTCTGATAGAGGTAAGAATAGTGAAATTTTTTAGATCTGGAAGCTTTGTGCTCTGTTGAAGATAAGATTAGTGGAAAATTTTGTTTCTAAAGTATGGATCTAGGTATGTTTGATAAGATTTTTCCTAGCTTGAAAACTAGGGCACTAATAGAAGAAAGAATATTTGATATAACTAATCTGATAAGAATAGTGAAAGATATGTTATACCTATGCATAGAGAGAATGTTTGGACTAACAAATGGATGTAGGATCCTAGAAAGAATTTTTTGTAGGTTAGATACCATGATCCTAGTGCATAGTACATGAAAGTTTGGGGATCATTTAAGAGAAAGAGGGGATTAACCCTTTGTTACAGTTTCATAAGACTGGTACATCTAGCTAAGGAATGCCCTGGTAGAAGACCTAGTTGCCTCTGTTGCAAATCTATGGACCATGAGGTTTTGGATTTCCCTAGAATGATTGCTAAGGTTGAAAGGATGAATATGAGACAAGAAGACCACGATAAAGGTAAAGCAACTGAAACCATGACAGAACCCCAAAAAGAATCATAAAAAGTATTGCTACAGATGAAAGAAACCATGAATGACCACCGACATATCAGCTTATCATGGATCTTCAAAGAAAAATAGTGCATTGAAACAAGAATATGACACTTCGACATTGACTGTGTTCTAAATGAGGAAACACAGGTGAATATCATGACAGAAAGAACTTGGAAAATTTTAGGGGAGCCTGCTATGATTCTTTCATTGGGAGGAATAGGATTATTCAGAGGAAAGTTGATAACCCTATGTGGAAGACTTACCTAGATATCTATGAGTGCTCATGGAACTTAGATAGAGGAATAATTTGAAGTTGTTAAATTTATTGAGAACAATGCTCCATTTGTTATGTTACTAGGAAAACCTTGGATTGGAGGAGATCAGTCCAGAAGGAAAGAAGAAGAAGTCTTAGAACAAAAGAAGCAAGTGTTGAAATATTTCATGACTAGGAGGATCGCATGCTTGATTGAAGAACAGGAGAACCGAGCAAAGCTATTTAAAACTAGAGACTTGGATGTCAAAGTGGGAAGAACACTAAAAGACCCAAAGAAGACTGAAGTACCTATTCCAGATACAGATGAAGTATTACCCCTGATTTCTAGGAAAGAATCTCACCAGCGTGAAGTTACTCTGCCAAAAGTAGATAAGAATCAGAATGGAAAAAGGAATACCGAGACGAAGCTCACTGAAAAGAAGGCTTGAAAACTAAGTAAGAAGAGAGATAAGATCGAAAATTTACAGAAGGTTCCAGAGGGAACTTCGCAAAAGGAAAATTTACAAAATTGGAACTTCGCCAGGATATCAAAACTGCGTCACATGGCACTTCCCCATGATGAAGAAATATAGTCATTGGGAACAGTATAACCGTTAGACCGACAACCTGAATGGGTAGAAATGCATTTATGGTCAGAAAGTTCCTCACCAGACCATTGATACCATGCCATAACAGACAGAACTGAGTTAATGAAGGCTTCTCACCCGTTGCAAGAGATTCATTGCCAAGTTATTTATTTATCCCATCGTGCCATGCAAAGAGAAAATTTTTTCCAACCGTGACTATCTGAACCCACAGAATAGTTGATTTCACACAGTTATCATTGTGCTATTGCCATCCATCCCGTTGCATTGAGAAGTTACTCTTCGAACCTGAGATATTCAACCATGAGCATGTATGTCCGAAGAACTTAGTGCACTCGAAGAGTCTGTGAATGAAGTACCCATTGACCTCATGACTGAGACAATCATGTCTGAAAGAGTGATGTATGTGGGTGTACAAGCGTCATCGATGAGACGAGTGAAAGCCTCTCTGTCAACTACTCACAGAGCCAAACCATCCTGACCATCAGCGAAAAAGAGAACCAAACAAAGAGATGACCTAGCAAATGCGAAGCTAATCCTGACCATATTTCTCGATTAGATCTTGCCTCTAGCTGGTGTGATGATTCAATATAGTGTGCCAAGATATTTCAAGTACACCATGGTTACTGTGTACCTCCCAAAGGGGATACACGCAGTTCACATGAAGTAGGACAAGATCGCAGCATTGAATTTCAGTGACTTCAACCTCGAAGATCACAATAACTATAGTATGCTTACTCCATATCACCTGACCGAGGGGGTGATGATGAAGAGGTAAATGGAAAAGGAGATGAACAGAAGCAATGCAAAGTAACGTTGCCTAGATATGAGACTGATCCCTTGAAGAAGAGGAAGGTTTCTCCCCTGAAACCTTCTTCCCAGAAGAAATCGAGAGCCACCGTGACCAAGATGAAGATTTTGCTCACTACCGATGATTTTCACTTGATCATAGCATCCCTAAATGGTGCTTCACTGGAAATTGTGGAGAAACAAGAAGCTGAGCAGGAGGAAATGTACGACATAATTAAGGTCGAATTTTGAGGGGTCCAGTAGGCCCTTTAGTCCAGTCGCATAGTATCCATTGCACCCCTACCATCAGGAGAACCAGAGTTGGGAGAAGAGCCATCCCAACTCTGCCGACTAGCTGATGCGGTCAAATCTTGCCTTCGTCACACACAAGAAGAAATAGAACAAGCCACCCAGGCCTTGAAGCAAGTTCAAGGCGAAATCATAGAACAATGAAGAGTTGCAGAACAAGAGAAGGTTACTCTCTAGGCAAAGTTTGAAGAAGAGAAAGCACAGATGCAACAAGAAAAAGAATAGTTGCTCGCAGAGAAACTCTAAGTGAAAGAAGCAGTCAATAGAGCCCTCCACTCTATGAGAGGATTAGAACCACGGGTAGAAGACCGAGTCATGCATAAAGTAGAGCAGCTCACAGAAGCTATCTAATGGCTACAATAATGAATAGAATATTTAGAGCTCTGCACCGTACCCAACACCCCACAGGATATAAGGGATCAAAGAGAAGCAATTGCTCGAAGCGTAGTTGAAAGAATAAAAGTCCTTGCCTTGGAATGTAAGAAATTGAGTGATCGCGGTGCCCAAACGTATGAGTAACTCACTGAGAATCCAAAATTGAAGGCACTAGAGTCACATCTTAAGGAATCGAAGAAGCAAGCATAGACAATACAGGTGCAGTTGAAGCCCCTGTTAGTTGTGGAAAGAATGAAGCGATCCCAAAAGCAGCGCACTGCCCAGTAGTAAGTCCACACTATTTAGAGCAGAGTTATGGAAGTAACTCAGAGGCTCCAACCTGTACAGGATGAGGCTTACCAACTCTTCACAGAGATCGAAGGCCGAGGAGAGGAACTGGATCAAGTCGTCACTACAGTTGAACAACGCCTAGAGGGACCTGTCAACGAAGCATTCATCCAAGAGTTTGATGAATAGGAGGCCATGGCATAAAAACAAGTTGAAGCAGCTCGAGCCAAGCTCAAGGATTTTGAATTAGAACTAATCATATCAAAGTGACTCAGGATGAGTCACAGGTGAGTTTTGGGGGCTTGTTGGCCCTTGACCAAGTTTTGAGGATTCTTGGTCATGTTTGACCTAATTTTGGGACTTCGACAGGCTGTTGAAGGTGGAGCGCAAGACAAAGAAGAGATCGTGGGATCTCAGCCCCTTTTAGGGCCCCTTTTGTGATTCAGGATTATGTAACCGGTATGGGATGTCGACCCATGGGTTTACCCATGTTTAGGCCTATTTTGTAATGTATAAATAAGTAGCTAGGTGGTGTAAGAAAGAGACAGAGAGGCCAGTGTGCTAAGTGCTAGAGTTGGATCTATGTGATCAAGAGTTGTAAGTTCTTTGTGCATACTGTGTGAGGCTTGTAAGGATAGTGAAAGTAACTATAAGAGACTGTGTGAAGGCTTGGTGTTGTACCCTAGCTAGAAGAAGGAGGATCTGGTAGAGTGCACACAGATCTCCTGTCTTCTGCGGAGTAGAACTTGGATTCTATGTGTCTATAAGAAGCTTGACCAAAGATAATAAAGAAGAAAAGAGTTGGTGGACGTAGCCCGGGGTGGGGATGAACCACATACATGACGTGTTTCTATGCTTTGTGCGATGTATTGATGTGCTTATGTGTTTACTTGCTTAGTGCTTTAATATAGATGAATGGTCTATTGATGCTTAGTGCTCAATAATATGGATGGATGTTAGATCTGACTTATGTACAGATGCTTAGTGCTTAAGTACACTAGATCTGAATGAATATTGTGATACTTTGTAATTAGGTTTTAACTGCGTTGTAACTAATACTGGATATTGATGAATGTTAACTGTTGAGTGCTCTATTAAGTGTTAGAATCATAGATCTATGTCCCAGCTAAGGTTGCAGACATCTGAGTCCTGCAACCACCCCTACCTCTACCTCGGGTGAGACTTCACATGCTTCACAGGTGTTGTTGAAAGGGTCGGTAGTTAGGGTTTTTTTGGTGCGTTGTTGTAGCATTGAACCCTGGGTCTGCCCCTGTGCCAACTATTATTCAAGGGAGATAGTCACATATCAAGGCCCTAAATTTACATCAATACTAATTGAAGAAATAATGAAGGAACATAACATCTACCACATGAAGTCAACACTCTACCATCCTCAAGAAAATGGGCAAGCTGAGGTCACAAACCGAGAGATAGAAAACATCCTCAACAAAACAATGAGCATGAACAAGAAATATTGGTTAAAGAAGTTAACAAAAGTAGCATGGGAATACAAAATTACATGGAAAACTACCACATGTCTTAATCCTTTTGAATTATTTTATGGTAAGAAATTCATGCTTCCTATTGAATTTGAAAATCACACATTGAGAATAAGAGTTGAATTAGACATTAATTTGTAGTTAGCACAAAAAAAATATTGAGCCAACTAAATGCATTAGATGAGTACAATATGCAAGCCCTGTTCAACACTAAAGTGGTGCACTAACAAAGAAAGGACTAGCATTACAAGAAGATTAAGTACATAAAGTTCAAAGAAGGGGATTGGGCTCTGTTATATGACTCAAGGTTTAAGGATTTCAAAGGAAATTTGATGAAAAGGTGGCTAGGGCGCTACATCATTGAAAAGTGTTATGATAATGGTTTAGTGCATATAACAACCATTGATGAAGAAGGAATACCCCTACTAGTGAATGGATTCATACTAAAGACTTATAATAAGCCCCTGACAAAAAAAGAATTTATGGAAAATGTGAAGAAACAAAATCTGGATGTTAATGATAGTATAAATGCTCTCAATCCATCCCAACAAAGAGATATGAAAAAAAAAAAATCATGGATGAAAACCTTCCAAAGGCATCTAGTACAGATCCAAGGGAGAAAACCTCCAATGGAGGTAGTCTTAGATCTGAAAAAATAAATGAATGTCCTCATTAGGAAAACTTCTCAGAATCTTGATGAGGCAAGGCATCAGTGAAAACTAGTGATAGCACTTATGCCTTGAGAAAAAAAAATTATACTAATATTTTGTTTTTGCAGGTACCAAGAAATTCATTACTACAGCCATATGCACAATAATAAAATCAGCATTGAGTAAGGACAATAAGAATTTGCAACTTTCCCATCAATTTTAACAATTTTTCATCATTCATAAATAACATTTTCCATCATCTCCATATGATCATCCATATTTTCCATTTTTATCATACATACCACTTTCCATACCCAACACATTTTGTTTTACCCTTCATTTCAATAAAAAATTCTCCAAGGTTATTCTACAGGATCAACCTACAACATTCTACATGATCAACCTAAGAAGACAATTTATACAAATAATGGAAGGAAATCAAGGTCAAAACCAACATCAAATGATAAATATCATGTTGGACATGTTGTTATGCTGTTGGAATTGATGTCAAAGAGGGTCAAGATGGTCAATGTTGGACATGGTTTTATGGAGTTGGCATTGATGTCAAATAGGATCAATATGGTCATCATTATAAATGGATAATCCAATATGTATCCGAACAAGTCACAGATGAAGGAATTAATAAGACGAGGTTTATTAAAAGTGGCACTAGAAATGAGAAATTTCCCAACAAAAGTTTATGTTGAAATATGTTACTAACATCCATCTATAGAAGAATCAATTGATTAGATAAAGAGGGACAAAATGATCAATCTTTTTGTGTTTCCGCTCTATCAAATGACAGTCATACTTGAACCCTCCTTGGAGCATTATCTGCGTCATCATAATCACATGCAGAAGGAGGTCAATTTAACTCATTTTTTGTAAAAGACTTCATCACTAATCAAGGAATAATCAAATTCGTCATTGGTTTCTCGGGCCAAGACTTTCCTAAGAAAGCTATGGAGTTAATTCAAATTCTCTCATAAGGTATAATGTAGTACTATCCACATCACTGGCATAATTGAGACCATAAAAATGCATTCTCCCCAAACTACAAGCCATCCAACAAAAGAAATCGACGATAATAGACTAAGATCAAATTCTATAGTTATGGTCGAAATTGGACGACGGTGATCAAGTATAAACAAGATCAGATGACTTGAATCGATTTTCTCATTTGAACAAGCATGAAGGATAAGTGGCAAGGGCGGATGCAAAACCATATCATGTTAAATTTAAATATCCACATGTCAACACTAATTTCTATCGCATTTTTTCCTGGGATTAATTCGATTCCATTTTTCAAATGAAAAATTTATGTGGACCATCCACTCAACTATTGATTAAAACCCAACTATTGATTTGATTAGAACCTAGATAATCCTGGACCATCCACTCAACACTTTATCAAGTCTGAACCATCGATTTTATTGGTTCCTAGGTAAGCATTTTTTTTTCTCACTCTCGGTCACATGTCAAGGTATTATGGTAAATTTGAAGTTGTGATGAGGTAAAGCGCTAATTGGGATAACTCTTGGTTATAGGGCATGGTCACTTGGTGAATTAAAGAAGTGATTTTGGGATATGTGTATAAAATTATCCTTTTGCCTTGTTTTTCTAAGTTGTTAGTAACAATGTTTGATCCTATGGAGAAAAGGGGCCACGATATTAGCACCCATCCCCCATGAGAGCACAGGAAATGCACTCGAGAGAAATTTCAAGGTTTGAATATGGTTAACTCTCGAGGGTTAGGGTTTATTCAAGAAAATATATAGCAATAGTAAACAAAATTTAGCACCCTTCCATTCCATTGATGCTACAAGGATTTTGGCATGTGAACGGATAAATGTTGAACAACTTACAAGGGATTTGAAGTCTTTTGAATTAAATCCAACTTTTAAATGACAACAGAAATGTTAGAATTATTGTTAAATTAAATGAAGAGGTACATTTCTTCATACAAAGAGACACAATGTTTCAGTATCATATACATGTTGGAATACTATAAAAAAAAAGGCATGGTGAAAAGAAGGTGTCTCTGAGAGTTGATTCAAAAGATCTAAATAGAGGCAGAGTCCAAGGAAAGACTTTGAAACATTCACATGAATTGGGGGTGGAATGGAGGAGCAAGGGATGATTGAACTCCTCTACATGTTGGAGCCTGAACAACAGGGAGTTTCATCTTCCTCAAGTTGATGCTTGAAAACATAGGATTGGAGTCCTCTATAGGTTGGAGCCTGATCTATAGGGAGTTCTAGCTTCCTCAAGTTGGTGCTTGAAAATAGAGGATTGGTGTCTATTTGAGTTGGTGCTCAAAAGAAGGGAGATTGGTGTCTCCTACAAGTTGTATCTTGTAAAAGAAATATAATTTTTATTATTGTTGCATTTAAAATGTTATGTATTTTACTTTCTTTTTTATCAATTGTTATGGTTAATAATTTTAATAATTAAAATTGTGAAAAAGAAGCAATATAGATTCAGCCCCTATTATGACCCAAGGGGGCCATATATATGGCTAAATGTACATGATATGACCCCGGGGGGGCATATATGGGGCTAAATGTACATGTAATGTGTAAATATATATTTAATGAGTTTGGCCTAGTAGAAAATGGGCCTCATGTGCAAGTGTGAATAGATATAAGAGATCATGTACTCATTATTATGGGATGTAAAAGGTGAAGTATGAAAGGTATTTGGTTCTTTGCAGGGGGTTCCCCTATTATTTAAGGAGTTATTTTGTAAATTAACTATCTTGGAGTTTTTCTCCATGCTCACATTCTATACATGGTGTGTACTTCTGTTATTTTATGATAATTTAAGAATCTTGTTCATTACATTTGGTATCAGAGCAACAATCCTAGGGTTTTTCTTCCTCAATACAGTCATTTTGGAATTTTCGATATAAATTGCTCTCAA
>ML802566.1:131589-146918 GCA_009831015.1 Picea engelmannii | reverse complement strand
CCCTCAAAATGGCCCCAGAAGTTAAAACCTGCTAAAAATAGTAAATTGCCAAAATGGCCAGAAAACTATTTTGAGCCATTTGGAAAAGGTGGGTGGCCCTTGATATCCACCTGGATCACTTGATAGATCCTAAAGTGGTTAAAAAGGCTTTCCTCTAGGAAGGGCAACTTTGGAGGACCTCCAAAGTGGACATCACACAAGGGGTTTGTGTTAAATCTTCCACCACAGATAGTTTTGGGCGGCCCTTGCATTTGGGTTGTGAGAGGATTTTTTAAACGTGCTTTTGGGGATGCATGTCATTGTTTCACCCAATGTCTTCTCAATCTGTAGAGGAGAAGATGGGAGTTCAGATTCTTTGCCCTTCTCAGAAGTGCTTGGTTTACTATAGTCATGTGATCTAGTCGATATAAAAGCATCACCCTTCACCATATATACATTTTTGGATGTGGGGTTGTTCAAAGACAGAGAGGGTCCTTGGTTTCCCCCTTCTGTGCTTGTAGAGACTTTTGTTAGATTTCGCCCATGTTGAAATGGATTGGTTAACACAACAGGTTGTTGTTGCGTCACAAACTTTTGGGCTTCTGCAAGCCGAAGACATAAATGGGTCGGGTGGTATTCTGCGTATAAGTTGCATGGATACCTCACCTTCCATTTCTCAGTGTTGTCCCTGCCAGCATTATCGGTAGGTTTTTTATCCCCCTTACCCTTCTTTCATTGTATTTTCTTTCCTTCGGGCTGTTGGGTGGCCTTTGGATTAGTAGATTGCACTGTGTGTACATCCGATGTTTTGGTAGAGGGAGTAGCCAAAGCATTAGTTTGGATGGCTTCTATGTGTTGTATAGATAACTGTTGCAACTGCTTCGTCAATTGCTCAATGGGATTTGTTTGTTCTGAACCAAAAATACCATCGACATGTGGTCCCGCTCTCTGTTTTGTGTTATCAAGTATTGAGCGTGACGCATCTGGAAAGATCTCGTATAATAAACCAGACTGAGAATAGATTAGCTCAAGTTGTTGAGCTCTCATGATAGCGTCTTCTTAAGAAAATACTCCCAACGTCATGATGTCTTTGGAAAACTATGGAACCAAAGACTTAAGAAACCACTCGAGGAGGAATGTTGGTGGGACTGGTACCTTAATTAAACTCTTTCAGCATCTCCATTCTCGAATGTGATCAGAGATATGGTCTAATTTTGTTCATGAGAAATTGGCCATCAATTCGGTGCCAGCGTCGTATCTCACAGGTAACTGGAAATGGTTTAGGAAAGCCATCACCAGTTCGCTGAAGGAAGAGTATCTTGAGCGATCAATCTCAATGTACCATTTTGCGGCACTCCCAATGAGAGTACGTTGAAACAATCGAAACTATATGGAGTCGTATTTCAACGAGTTAAATGAGCACCAAAGATGGAAGGTAGTCACATGATCTCCTGGATATTCGTTAGGCTTCCCTTCGAACTTTGGGATGTACAAAGGAAACTTCGTCGGCATAGAAGGCCAACGTGGATCGTGACAGATAGGTTCATTAAACAACCTTGTCAAGTCTGGCAAATGAAAGGTTTCCAGGAAGGGTAGTTTGGGTTGTTGGTGATAACCTGGGAAAAAGGGGCCTAGAGTTTGACTGGCACCAGGTTGCCAGGAAAAGGTCAGCTGTTGGCCTGGGTTCTAGTAAAAACCATGGTCATGGCTAGTGTATGGATTGTGTGTGTGAGGAGACATCATCGACTGATTTCCAAAATAGGACATAAATGGTTGGGCATGCATTACATTTGAAGGACTTTGGGAAGGGTTGCCCCATGTTAGTCTCGTGGGGATAGGCATATTGCTTTGTCCAGGGTTCCATTGTTTGTGAAAATAATTACCCCAGATCAACATTCCTGATGAGGGAATGGATCCTTGCTAAGAATTCCAAGGCCCTAATGCGAAACAAGTTCTTGGGTGTGCCCCCTGTGCAGGAATAGTACCTTGCATAGGAATAGGTTGTCCAAAACTGGGGTTGCCCCCAGTTGGGAAATTAGCTTACGAGAAGGTGTTGTTACCAAAAACACTGAACAAAGAAAATGATGTCGAACGTACTGACATATTATATGAAGGTGATCCTTGACTCCCCGCTCCAAATAAACTATGGTGTGCAGGTGGCCCAGTGGATTGCTGATGCGTGCCACTGAGTGAAGGGGACGAAGGAGGTATATGAACTCCCCTGCAAGGGAAAGCATTAAAAGGAGTAGGAGTGCCCCCCATGTGTCCTTGCAGAGGACCGTTAGAGCTCCTTGCCCCCAGACATAAAGTCTGTGAAGTGGAGTAGGAAAGTATAGGACTTGTATCTGAACCAGGCATCCCGTATGAGAATGTAGGGCCTATTGCACTTGGTGTGAAAGGGGTTGTGGCCACCACCAAAGATGGGATTGGACCACTGTGCAATGTAGAGGCGGTCAATACCATGGTGGCTCGAACCGGTGACGGTGGGTTAGGAGGTGGAAACTCTCCTGTGGTGACAACCGTAGTGGGAATTGAAGAATTCCTAGAAGGAGTAACAACATTTGTTTCCATTGCTGCCTGCGACAGTGTCTGGCACTCGTAAGGGTGAATCAATACGATGATGGGTGCCAAAAGATCAGTGATGGAGGTTTCAAGTGGACCAAGAGATTGCGCTTCAAAGTCTAAGACAGTTGATTCCTCTGGATGTTGGTCGGGCACAATTTCTTGTGACCCAATTGCTTCAAAAGACCCTTGTTGGTCTAGATTTTGCCTTAGTGGTGGTGGGGGTGGCTCCAGTGTAATCGGTGGCAGGCCAAGAAGCCTTCATGACTGGAAGAACTTGTGATCTTCCAATGTGTGAGAAGATCAAAGACACTCTAGGGTATTCTAACTGTTCAAAAACAACACACACTAAAAAAGTTCCTATAAGATAAGACAGGCAAACACTAAATTAATTGGAAGAACAGTTACAACAACCAACACTAGAGAAACTTACCAGTGCAAGTGCAACTCGAAAATGGAAGCACCCTCCAGGTATACTCTGTAAAGCGTGGCCCGATGTCTGTCCTAGGTACCACGGTATACCCCTGTAGTCACCTGTGTATGTCCCTAAAAAATATAGGCAACTAGGTTGCCAGTGCGCAAACAGTCACCAGGCGAGTACAGTGGAAAGTCGGGTAGACCACAATGAGTAGGGTATTGATCCCAAAACCTGCCAAGGGTATCGAGATAAAGTGGTCTGGAAGACAACTAAGGACCTCGAATAGATTCGAGACCCACGAAGCTCCGTGGCAAATGCAATCGAGGGAATCCCAAGACAAACCCTCTATATGTGTTCTCCACTACGATTGGTCTAGCTTTCGAGGGGTTATCTCCACTACCTTTCCACATGTGACCTTGTGTTTATCCCCTGTGTTAGAGGGGGGTCCCAGATAAATTTCACGATACTGGACTTGGACACTCCCTAACTCAGACTCCAATGTTTGATTGTAATGGCCTTGAAGAGTTTCCTCTCCAACCTAATCCAAGGCCCTAATCCTGAACTAGTTGGTTAACCCTACAAACATTAAAGTCTAATGAATTTTAGATTTAGCGTTAATTTTATGGCTTGTCTTATGTCAAAGGGTATGAAAGTAAAAAATGAACARAAAGATGGAAACAAAAAMTTTCACTTAACGCAAAGTTTCAACAACTTTTCAAATATATATATATATATATATATWTATTTTTAATTTCTTAAGATATTTTGAATTAGAAAACTTAAAGAAGGATTTCACTCGACTACGAGCTACTTACGATCTAATTAAACTATCAATAACTTAAGAAAGCAAATACTTTTCCCTGGTTACTAATGCAAAAGAACACTTTTCAACCAAACAAAGAAATGAAAGATTTTTTTTTTTTTTTTTGAATGCTCAAAAAGCAAAAAGGCAAAATATCAATAAGTAAAAAACCAAGAAAAACTTCTGGCCTAATTGCAGATCACAAAGAATCACTTCAAGAAATCACACACTATCAACTTAAAAAAGGACTCTCACACTTGTCTAAAAACCCTAAAGAAATTTTTTTATGACAACTTTTAAATGAAAAAAGAAAGCTAAGGCTAAGATCAACCCTAAGCTACTAATTGCTAGGATAGAGATTCAAAAACCTGAGAGGTATAACTCTTGTCAAGGGAAAGGATGACTGCCTCACCCTCAACAAAAACTATCCCACACAAGAACACTACTGACAATTCAACATCAAGCATGTGCATGCGAGCTGTGTAGAGCCAGAGGGCGTGTACACGTGTGCTGGCCTTATATAGGCCGCATGTATCTCTAAAAATCTAAAACAAATAAAAAAAAGTAATCCAAACTCGGAAGAGACCACTAATATTGAGAACCAGGATCTCTTGAAGGCTTAGATACTCTCTTTAATAGAAAAAAAGAAAACAATGTAAGAAAAAAATTCGTAAAAAAAACCAATCTGAGATGAGACTGCAAACAACCAAGACTAGAAAGAGTTCCAGAAAACCATTGAGAATGACTGATTCTGGCAAGGAAGAGGATGACTACCTCAAAACTTTTCTAGAATCTACACACTATTGTTACTTCTTCAGCTAGCGTTTACACGCGGGTTGTAAGAAAGTAGGGTGTGGGTACACGCGTGCAGACCTTATGCAGGTCGCGTGTACCTCTATGGGTCTCGAAAAAACACAGTAAAAAAAATAACAGAGATAGCTGGTATGGAAGACCAAACTCTCTGTTAGCTCAGACTTTGTAGAAACTTCAAAAAATAGGAAAGAAAACCAGTCTTTTAAAACTACCCAAAAATATTCCTAGGAACCCTAGAGACTTCCCCAATATGGTCGCCAATTCTATTGTGGTGGGAAATCCCCCTACGAACTAGCACTTAGGGTTATATTATGCATGCAGATAAGACCGAAAGAATCCTACTTTCTACCATCATCCCAGACCTAATCCCCATTTCTTTTAAGCAAATACATGGTTAGACGAACATACCTTGCTCTGGATGTTCGATGTCAATCCTTCTTCATGCTTGATTGCTTGGTAGCATCTATCCTCCCAAGACTAAACTGCGTACAAAACAAGAAACAAACTCTACATGCATTTGTTCTATAGATTAATGGGTTAGAGATTCAAACATATATTCACTAAACTATGAAGAACTCATATAGTGGGACAGAAAAAACATTTCTTTATTATTAACTTTAATGAATCAACTTACAATACCAAGACCGACCACTACTCCATGAATCCTGATCCTGGGCTCCTCTTCAAATGTCCTCCAACTTCTTTGCTTTGTATCTCTCTTTACACAAGGATGGCTAAAGGGTTGGGACAATGGGAATGTGCAATTGGGTAGAGTTTCTTTACTCTTATTCTCCTCCTCCAAATAAGACCCCTAACCCTTCTTTTATAGGCTAGAAGAAGCTAGGTATTTGGGCGAACCCTCGGCCATGCATGGACGGAAGGTTAATTTAACTCACCCAAAAGGATTCCTATGACATAGACGAAGGAACCGGGGAGATGAGGTGGCACGAGGAGAATCAGAGAGAGTCCTACAAAACGTGCAGGGCAACCTGTTTCATTTGACACAGAGGATTCCAATGGTTCAGGTAGAGGATCTACCTGAAGTTATGCAGCGACAGGTGGTTGGTGTACCTAGAGCATGGGTACGACTCTTTTGGCGTTTCGTAAATGCTGTGGTTTTCTACCATGACACACATCTGGTGCCACATGCATAGATGTCATGGGATATGTATACCGACTGTATATGTGTATTGAGGGTTTTAGCCCCAATTTTGTAATATAAACACCATATTTTTGAAATATATAAAAAATGATCTTTGACTTTACTTATATTTTACAATGTGTACATTGATGTGATGGTTTTATTTGATTTATTAATGTGACAAATTCCAATCTAAAACATAATTAGCATAGGCATCAGATACATGATTAGAACTCCTAGGAATGCAATAATATGTAATAAAATCAAATTGTCGTTCTAAAAGACCTACCCGTAGGAATTGACAGAGTAAAGTAGGATCACGTACGCAGCAACGATCGTTCAACTGACATACTACTAACTAGGAATCCAGGGGAACTTCTAGAGAGGGAATACCATGCGAGATAGGATCGCGCAAAATTTCTATGATGACACTATATTCGGCCACATTATTCGTGGATGACCCTAGGCATGTGCCACCTGAAGATACCAGTAGACCCTCGGGTGAGTAAACCACCCAAGCGGTCGAAGCCAATTTATTTGTATGACGACTGGCTCCATCTGTGAATCCTAGGTAGACCGAAGACTCTGTTGACATCTGCCAACAAAGGGAAAACTCGATAAGCAAGCCAAAGATAAAAGAAAAGGGGAAAAGATATGTATATACACTAAATTTACATTAGTATACAAAGAGTTCTTCCCAAGCCTAGGGCTCAAGCATAGTACCTTTTCACGTATATCTCATTTCTAGGCTTGACCAACTTATTCCTTTCATAATGTTCTAACTCGTAGGCTTCTTTCTCTAGAACACATCGCACAATGTAAGGATTGTGCCACATGGGTTTAAACTTGCCTGCTCCTAGTTGTTCTTTGGCTTGATCATACAAGAGGACTAAGTCACCCTCAGCATACAACTGGGGATAGACAAACTTGTCGTACTGAACTTTGACACGTTTCTTGTTTGCCTCGATAGCCGTAAAGGCATCCCGACGCTGCTTGTCAAGACTCTCTAAGTGCAGAAGGCATCTCTCTAAATCTGAAGTGTCAGGTAGGAGCTCGACTGCCAACTTGAGAGAAGGGATTTCACATTCAACAGGAAGGATCGAATCCACACCGTGCACTAACTGGAAAGGGGAAAAATTGAGGGTAGTCTTAACTGAGGTTCGGTATGCCCAAAGCGCGAGATATAGCATGAAGTGCTAATTGGAATTACTCCGACTGACAATTTTTTTCAAAATGGTCTTGAGAGACTTGTTGATGGCCTCTACTTGCCCATTTTCCTAGGGGTAATAAGGAGATGAATGACCATGTATAAACCCCATATTATATGCTAGTTCTACCATCATTTCATTCTGAAAGTGACTTCCATGATCAGTGACAATCTCACTCGAGATACCAAACTGGGCGATAATTTGCCTGAACACGTAGAAGGCTGCAGTCTTCCCATCGGATTTTATGGTAGGCATGTCCTTGACCCACTTCGTAAAGTAGTTGACGACCACGATAATGTGTTGATGCCCCCCAGCTAAACTTGGGTTGAAATCGACGAAATATACTCCCCATTTGGTGAAGGGACCGACGATAATGACTGGGTGAAGAGGGCCTGGATGCAAGCACATTTTCCAAGTGAACACCTGGTAGGGGTGGAACTTCTTAACTGCTTCGATATAATCTTTAAAGATAGTAGGCCAGAAATAACTGGCTCGCAATATTTTTTAAGTTGTTGCAAGCCCGAATAGGTGACCACCACAAGCTCCTTTATGGAAATCATTTAGGACCGACTCGACCTCTTCGTGAGTCAAGCAACGATGCAAGATATCATATATTCCTCAATGATACAAAATGTCACCGATGATGGTATACTTTTTGGCTTGGTATCTAATATGTCGTAGATCATCTCGATAGAGAGATGTTGAGCGAATTTTAAGGTTTGAAGATATAAAACAATGTCTCCATACCAGGGGTTGGATGACGAGACAAGGAAAATGTGTTCGTCTGCAAATGAATCAACATGGATAACATCCTCTTATAGTTGTGGAAAATCAGATATTAACCATGCAAAGACTAATGATTTATTGGACTTGGCAGAAGCGAAGTTGAGATCAAACTCTTGTAAGATGAAAATCCATTTATTATATTTACCTCCAATGATATGCTTGGTAAGGACGTATTAAAACGGATTGACATCATCGACCACAGTGGTCTTGCAGAGCAATATATAGTGACATAAACGTTGGACTGCGTGAACAACAACCAAAGGTAGCTTTTCAATGTGAGAGTAATTAAGCTCAGGACCAATTAAATTTCAACTAAGATAGTAGATGACGTCCTCATGGAGCTCATCATCCTCCTGAACTAGAACCATACCAATCATCTCTTCAGACACGAAAATATACAACAAGTAGTCTCTACTGTAATCAGGGGATTTCAATAGAGGGGCCGATACCAAGGCTTTATTCAAAGCATCGAAAGACTCCTGGGCTTGCTCATCCCAGATAAAAGGGGTGTCTTTCTTCAAGAGGCAAATGAAACCTTTAGTGATGTTGGCATAATTCACTATAAACCGACGTAGAAAGTTAGCTTTCCCCCGTAAACCTTGAAGTTGTCTAATCGTGCGCGGGGGAGGTAATTGAAGTATTGCCTCAACCTTAAGAGGATCTACCATGATCCCGGTCTCAAAAACTAAAAATCCTAAAAGACAACCAGACTTAACGAAAAAGATGCATTTGTAAGGGTTTAACCGGATTCTATAGTAACAACATCTTTCAAAAACTAGCCGAAGGTGTATAACATGATCCACTCTCTTGCAAGAATGAGCAGCAAGATCATCAAGATATGCTTCGACTATGTGCTTAAGATCATGAAAAGCGAAAGTCATGGCGCGTTGGAAGGTTTCTCCGATGTTTTTAAGGTCAAAAGGAATTTTATGGTATGCAAAAGTACCCCAAGGAAATATAAATGTCGTCTTGTGTTGATCCTTAGGTTTGATCTTGATTTGGTTATATCCCGAAAATTCGTCCATAAAAGAAAATATCTCGCTTCCCGTACACTCATCGAGAATCTGATCAATGAAAAGCATGGGGAAGTTATATTTAGGACAATCCTTGTTCAGGTTGTGAAATTCCATACACACAAGGATGGTTCCTTGCTTTTTATTCACAGGAACAAGGTTGGATACCCATTTGGTCAAGGGAACCGGGTAGATGAAGCCAACATTAAGTAGATTCTCCACCTCTGCCTTAATAGCAGGGGCCTTCCTAGGATTTACAGCTCTAAGATGTTGTCGAACCGGTTTAGCATCCAGATAAGTTCTAATCTCATGTTCAACAATACGAGGGTTGATCCCTGGCAGCTCTTCATATGACCAAGAAAATACATCTCAAAATTCTTTGAAGAGTTCGATGTAGATTAGAATTTATTCTGGTGAACAATCGCACCTATATTTACATTTTCAACCTTTCCAGGGGTACGAGAGATATCGATCATGACGGTAGGAGAAATACTCGCCATTTTTCCTTTGGCATAAATTTCATGTGTATCAAGTGGAACTACAGTGTGAACAACTATCTCACTCAAGGTAGATCGAAATTCATCTTGTTCGATTCTTTCAAGACTCAGGAGAAAATAAGATCGATGATGCATATCATCCCAATGTCTCTCGGAACCATTCATGGCTTTGAGGATGGCTTCATCCGAAAGCAAAGTCTCATCTAGGCAATCATGCAAACAAGAAAATGAGGTGGCCCATACAGGCCTAAAATCAGGATCCTCCTCGTTCGTCGGCGAGGTAACAGGATCGGGATGAGCGGAAGAGTCAAGAACAACTTGATACGCAATATTTGTTACCGATAGTGGCATGGCCATGCCAACATGTGACTGACCTTCACATGACGAAGTTGGGGAAGGTAGAGTCCATGGATCATAAAAATAGGAAGTGCGGAAAGGAATGGACCTCTCTGTCGAAGTAAGCCTACTAGACATGGCGTAAACATGGTGAATCGGTGCTGAGAAGTCGAAAGTACCCATGAGGGAAGAATACATTCTGACACTGATATTCTCAGTTGTCGGCTGAGAATTGTTGATCACAGGGATCGACGGTCCAACAGATGCGTTAGGACTAGAGTACGCAAAGGATAATTAGTTGATGTTCACAATCTTCCCTTGATGAGGAAAACAAAGTGTACGGAATACAGACGATATGACAACAACCATAGAATAGGTCGAATTGCGACCTAGTAATAGGTTATAATCGAGAGGTGCATCAAATACCTCTACCTCCACCTCTACCGTCTTCCCACCTAACTGGACTGGAAAGGCGGAGAGAATACCGTGAGGGCGGAAGGAATGACCGTCAAATGCAATTAACATATTCGATGACTTGTAAAGGGTTGGAGAACTGAGAGCTTTCCAACAGACCAGGGACATCACGTAGGTGGCAGCACCTTCATCAACAATCGCACGTTTAATGGTATACTTGGAATACTCCACGTGGATTTAGAAATCCACATGGTAAGGTAAGTGAGGCTTCACATCCATGACATCAAACTTGATAATTTTAGAGCCACTAGGTTCAAGAGCTCCTAAAGTAGAGAGTAAGGAATTCCTTTGTGAAGGACACGTCTGGAGTACCTCCAAAGCTGACATCGCACAATGGGTTTGGCCCAGATCCTCAACAATAGAGTAGTTCTGGGTGACTCTAATATTAGGATTGTGCGTAGAGCACTTAAGTGCTCCTTTCGGAATATGAGGTGGTGACTCTGGTTTCTCAATCTGTAAGTCTGTCTTCGGAGGAGGAGGGGGAGCTTCTAGACCAAATTTAGCTTGCGAAGAGCTATAATCTAGAGAGCGGGTGGCTATATCAATTTTTTCATCGACCATGTTGATACATATGCGATCACCATCTTGCAGTGGTGGGTTTTGACTCCCACCGACTTCATTTCTATTGTTTGCAAAGCTCGAGGCTAAGTGTTGGTTATGTGGGAATGAATTTGTCAGCACAGTGGGAAGTAGATTAAAAATCCTCGTAGCTTCCATGAGTTTGGGGCATAAATGTGTAAGGTGGCCATCGGTACAAAGTTTACAAGGAAACTTCACCTTACGTTTATCTTTCTTTCCCTCTCCAACATTATCATTCTGCTTCCCATTATTACCTTTCCTTTTATTCCCATCTAGTTTCCGGTCACCATTTGGGTTTTTTGATGATTGCACGGAATGTACGTCCCTTGACTGGGTGGGTTTGGAGGACCTAGCCGAAGCTGGTCCTCCGGCAGACTTCGTTGCCGAGTCTGCAGACTTTACATTGGCGGACCCTAAATGCCATCGACATGAGGTTTGATTTTTTTTCCTAGAATCGTAATTTGACCGCGGTGGTTCTGGAAGAAGGTGATATAACATCCCAGGCTGAGCATATATTAAATCTAAATGTTGGGCTCTAAAGATAGATTCGTCCTCATTGGATACCCTAGAAGTAGCAACGTCCTTCGAGATAGGAGGGTGTAAAGACTTTAGGAACCATTTTAGGATAAAGGTCGAGGGTATAGAAGTCTTAATCAATCATCTCCATCTACGCCACTCCTGGATATGATCTGAGATATGAGTGGCGGTGTCCTAGTGCAAAGTCGACAAAATTTCGAGGCCAACATCATAATGAATGGGCAATTGAAAGTGGTTGAGAAATACCATAACCAACTAATTAAATGACCCATATGTCCCCCTAGGTAGCTCAATATACCATTGTGAAGCAACTCCAATGAGAGTGCGTTGAAACAATCATAATCTAATAGAATCGTGGTTCAAGGAATTCGATGAGCACCAAAGGTGAAAGGTAGCAACGTGATCACCAGGGTCCTCTCCATTCTTACCTTCAAACTTTAGAATGTCTGAAGGAAGTTTGGTGGGGACGGGGGGCCATATGGGATCATGACTCACTAGTTCGTTCATTAACTTAGACAATTTTGGCAGATTGAGCATGGCCAGAAAAGGGAGACAGGGTTGCGACATCTGGCCCCAACCTCCCGCGAAAGATTGTGCTTGAGGAACTGTAGCCCATCTAGGATTATGGTAAGAAACATAGCCCTATTCGAGATTATAAGGCCATCCTTTGGGCTGATTCGTATAAGATGGGTTGGCAATCATTCCAACAGGAATGTTCTGATAAGGATTATAAAAATTTCCCCCAGCCGGATTAGATCTGGGTAGGGGGTTATGAAAATTGCCCCCAACTAGATTGGATCTAGGTTGGAGGTTTCCCAAAGTGTAAGAATAACCTCCTCCAGGTGGGAACTCGGAGGATTGAAGTGGATTTTTCATGCCAAAAGTATTGGACAGAATCAACACTGAGGAGGTAGAGATATAGGGCAGAGCTTGTTCACCAGTTGGGTTGTTCCATCCAGTCGTAGAAGGATTAGACCTGGGGTTAAAAGCAGGGACACTTCCTATATTAGGATTCTTTTGAGTGATATGAGAACCACCAAATGGAAATGGAGTGTAAGGAGGTGTAGTTCCCCCGAGTCCAATGCTAGAATTAGGTCCAACAGTTGGGATGGCAGTCGAACACTGCGAAGTGAAGTTAGGCATACCAAAAGAAAATGGACTAGATACCATAGGGATGGACTAAACATTGTAACTCGATCAGTGACTGAAACCCCCAAAAGGGTTTGAGGCAAGGGATGAAGCATTAACTACAGGCCAAGCCATAGTACCGGTATAAGCCTCCGGCACTACAAATGTAGTGGTTGTAGGAGTTGAAGGGGTGCCATTAACTATAGTGGGTATGGGAGTCGAAGAGCTCCCAGTGTTTTGAAGACTAGAATCAATACTCATCCTTGTGGAACCACAAGTCCAAAAGGTGGATCTCTGTGTACCACGCCTAATAACTCTATGCCTTTTATAAGGAAAGAACTCAAAAACCAGTGGTAACTGTAACAACTGGCGGGACATGCAAGGAATATGGTCTGAATCCACGACGACTTATGACTCTACAAAATAAAAATATATCCTAAGGCTAACTAGTAGTCAAAGAGCATACCAAAAATTCAAATGACCAATATGCATGCAAACGAGATAAAGTGGTTGAGTGGCCTCCCTCACTAAAGAAGGTATGCCTCGTCTAATAGGGACTTGAGACTCCCCGCTAAAGTTTGTAGGTAATAGAATGATTTATAGGGACCCTCGTGGGATTAACAACAAGTCGGTCAGATCCCCCAGGAGAGATAATCCTCCATAAAGGCTGTGTGTTGTCTGACTCCTATCTGACTTAGGATACAAGCAAAATAACCCCTGGAAGTAACCTATGAGATACCTAAGTCAAGCAACTAATAAACCACTATATAACCAATGCACAGGCAAGCAGTTGTAAGTCTAGATCACCGTATGGGCAGGGTAGCAAAGCCCTAAAAATTGAAAGCACTGCCTCTCACAGAGGTATGGGAACTAGCAAGATCCCCAAATACGAATAAATCCACATAAATATCTATGACGCTAGGTGAGTATCCGGAGGTTATCCCTTCAACTAACTGCACACAACCTCGTGATTAACTCCGGTGTGAGTGAAGCCTCCTGATCTTACCAATTATACAATGGACTTCTAAACTCCCTGTCTCAGACACATAAGTTGATTTAATTTCCCTGGAGAAGTTTATCACAAAATCCTATTCCAAGGCACTAAATCCTAGACTAGTTTGTGCACCCTAAAAACTAAAATCATGACTAATAAATTTTAATTTAAAGCGTAAATTTTATTGGCTGTGATTACTCAAAAAGGTATGGAAGTGAAACTCATGATGTTATGACTCTGCAAGAAAAAAAATATGAATATAATGCAAATTCTACCTTTAACTTTTTCAATGAATGATATGTGTATAAAACAATGCAATTTTCAATTTCAACTTTGCAATTCAGAAGTAAAATACAATCTTTCACTAAATGCACTAAGCTAACGATAAAGATTCAAAAGACAAAAATGCCAAGCAATGTAAAATGCCTATTTTTTTGTATTTTCAATATACTAAAAAAGAAAATGCATGGATTGATAACCAACCTGGTATATAAAATTATAATTTGTATAAAAGCAATAAATCAAGCAGAATATCAAGTAGCCAGGAAAACAACCCAGGGTACAAGGAAAAATAAGAAAAATGAAAAACAAAGAGAAAGACTATGCCCAAAAAATCAACTCCAAATAGGTTTCCTGTCAGCCTAGAGAATATCAACACTCTCTATAGAGACCTAAGAAGTTTCAGCAATCATCAAATCCCACCCAACAACCAGCAAACCAAGCAACCAAGCAAGGAAATAAGGTGTACGCGATTGTTTAGGGAAATAGTGTGTATATACACAGCTTGCAGTGAGACAACACGCGTGTATACACCACTACCAAAGCAATAGGGCGAGTACAGGCTTGAAAACAAGGCCAAGCAAGGGTAAAAAGGATGAAAAATCATACCCAGAGTGAACATAATCTATCAAGCGGTGATACGACAAGAAACACAAAGGAAAAAGAGCAAGGCAAGAAGAAAAAATACTTCAACCCTTAGAAGGAAGAACTTCTCCAGTGGAGTCGCCAATTCTATTATGAGGGGAAAACTCTCTATGGCTAAGGGTAAACCACAACAGATAGGCATGACTATAGAAATCAACTCAATTCCAACATATGCTATACAAACTAATGTGCAAGATAAGAAAGAGGCCTACCTCGATCCAATGATTAATGATGTTCCACCATTGATCACTTTGACCCAAAGCTTTGTACCTGCAACAAGTTCTTAACAGATAGCATAATCCATTAATAAACATTACAAACATGCCCATGGATAATAATCATATATTTGCATGATACCAATAGGATGGGAAAGGAGTATTTCTATTAATGAATGATCAACAAAAGAGAAAACATTACAGACTTCCGTGTCGGCATGGTTCGAAACCAAGAAACCAAGTTCCTTCCAACTGGGTCTCCACCACTTCAATCCTCTACCAAAGGCAAGCTCACAGGAAAGAGACAATCAGGTTCTCTCGATAATAGGGAAAGAGCTTGGGGGCTGAACACTGTGTTCAGACTTGAGGGACAAAGGGATGCAGACTCAATATGAAGTAATTTCTCCAGAGTAACTTTGCTGTCAAAGTTGAATGCTTTCTCATTTTTTTCATAGCTCAGAATTGTTCTCTTATAGCCTTCAAAATGCAACTGAAGGGCTAAGTTGGAACATTTCCAGTATATGGAAGGCAAAGGATCAAAGATCTTCTATTGTGACATGGAAACCTGACTTCATTTTTGTATTTTTTGGCACAAATCCTGATGTACGAGGGCTGTAGTGGAACAATCTACGTATACACATGTTGTATAGTAGATAGGGAGCGTATATGTAGAAAAATATGTTTTTTTAGCTCTGGATTCATCAAAAAGGGATGACAAGTCTCCATAGGGAAATGGAAAAAGGCCCTTTGTGCAAGATACCAATGGTGAGACAAATCTTTCTATAACATCTCCCATTCCCTCACTATTGGGTCTTTGTTCTATTTGGGTTTTTATATCTTAATCTAGTATTTCTTGTTTCTATATGACTATTGAGGCTCCCTATCTTATCTATTATATTGTAGTCATTTCAATTCTATTGACC
>ML802566.1:101281-116173 GCA_009831015.1 Picea engelmannii | reverse complement strand
ATCTTCACAAACTTCTGAAGATGGGGAAGAATCTATATCTTGTGGAGAGGACTACATTTTGCAATTAATCTTACAAGGGAGGAAACAGAGGACCCCAAAGTTTGGTCTAAAGTTTGTCTCCAAAATATGGCAAACTTGCAAAGAAGGCCACTACTGTACGTTGTGTTCTTGAACCTATGTTTCACATTTTCAATACTGGAAAACATTGGTCACCTCAGCATGGACTTGATCTTTGCATTCTATATGACATGCAACAATTAATGGAGAGATCAGTCAAAATCGCCATCTTCTGTGGCAATAGTTGGTGCAATAAGTGATCTGGCAAGGCATTTGCGCAAGAGCATGCATTGTTCTTCCGAGGCTTCAAATCTGAGTGATGATATAAACAACTGGAACAAGTCTTTTCAGGCCACAATTAAAGAATGCTTGGTGCAATTGGCAAAACGAGTTGGTGATGCTAGTCCAATTCTTGACATGATGGTTGTCACGTTAGAGAATCTTTCTACTACCACTATTGTAGCTAAAACAACAATTGCAGAAGTGTATCTCATAGAAAATATTATATCATCCATACCAAATCATGCATATCATAATAAGGCATTTTTGGAGGCTTTGTTTCATCAGCTATTGCAGGCTATGATGCATCCAGATCTTGTAACAAGGGTTAGAGCACATCGAACTTTTACGGTAGTCCTTGTGGCATATTCTGTACGTAAACTTCTTACGGTAAACTTCTGATTCGAGAATCTCCCTTGCCATATCTCTCCATGCAATTACATTCGTCTCCGTTGTACCGAACAAAATGTATATGCATGAATCCATCAACGCGAATTTCTTGCTGCTAATCGTATCCCAACTAAGATTATTGTGATCCGTCCTTATCTTTTGATATTGTCTTTCCAATATTTTCTCTGATTGTTATTTTTAATCTAACAGCCTTGAGTTATTGACGGAATCACATAGATATGGCAACAGGTAAGTAGCTATCATTTCTAAGAATACATCTTGAGCTAAATATTTGGGAGACATCAGAGAAGAGTCATGAAGTTTTCTGAGATGATTAAAGATGGTTTTCATGCGGATCAACCCAATATTTTTGCACCAAAATCTCACACGGTATCTTTACGTATGATTCTGGAAGTTATTAATTAATTTTTATGAATGTAGATGAAGAAGGGCATACGATGCAGGAGTTTCTGGTATTCAATACGGGGCCCTTCAGGACATAGAGGTTGCAATTGCTAAACAATAAGTTGCGACGGGAGAGAATTTCATGTTAACAGATCTGTGGAACCTGAGCAGATTGCAGAGGTTGTGAGTCGCACAGAAGATGATGCGAGTGATTTCACAGTTATGGATCTGGGAATTTTTTCCTGCGATTCCAGAATAGTGGGTCTGGATGTTTCTTCCAGCAATTTCAGAGACGTGTATTAGAGCGCAGAGTTGAAGGACGAGTATCAGAGTGATCCGGTGGAGAAGAGGCCCATATGTTGAGGGTCGTGGGATGCAGTTTCTGAGCATGAGAAAGATCCTTGCGGATCTGTGCAGAGCCACAAAGAGCAAGAGAGGACCTCCACGGACGTTGAGGATATGTGCCTTATTGAAATCATGGCAGATCAGATCCAAACGAGTGTTCCTGTGGACGCTGAAAACGTTGTGATCTCCATTAATATCAATCTCGATATTTCCACTGCTTAGATTATGGAAGGCGAGATGAACCGTATGATGTTTTTCAAGTGCGTTCAAGTCGACCAACTCATGATTTTTCTACTCGTGTTGCTGCTTCAAGGCGTTCATCCTATAGAGATAGTTATGAAAATCATGGATCTGGCAGTTATTCAGACAATGCACCTCCACGAGGATTGTCAAGGACTATTTCACGTAGAACTCCTTATCCAGAAGAAATCTATGGTAGATGCATAGATATGCATTATCGTGATAGTTGTGGTCGTGGTCATACACATGAGGTCTGTAGGTTCGTGCCCCTACCCATTTTGAACCTCGGAGGATTGCATCTCGTGCTGGTCGTTTCATTGGTCGAGGTCAAATTGGAGGTCGTGAAGTAAAGCGTCCTCTGGTACGACAGTAGCCGAGCCATGGTAGTGGGATATCTGTGTGCCCTCGAGATATTATGTGAAAGGAATGCAACGGATATCACCAACGAAGACTTGAATCACGGGATTACTATTCTGGATAAGTGTCGCACATGCCTCTCACTTGTCGCAAGTGTCGCAAACGTTGTTGAATCATCCTATCACAATGACGACACTAAAGGGGCACTTGAAACATCTTATGCACTTGGTTTGAAGGAAGAAATTGGTTCACTTATGACAAACATCTCTTAACACCTATTGGGCTTCTTAATTAAGAGTTTGGAAGGGGAACGCTCCTCTAAAAACTGCCTGAGGAGCACTGGCGCCCTTCTACCATGTTTCAGAAGTGTTGTCGCGCTTCTCCACCCCTTTACAGAAGCGCTACCCAGATTTGAAGCGCTGGCGCTTCCCTTGACCTTCTCTGGAGCGTTCTAGCACTCTGATGCCCCTTCTGAGGGAGCGCTCTCCATTCTGGGTAACTTGTTAGCCCGGTGAGAAGAATAAGGGGAGAATCATTCGAGTTTGGGAGGCGGTTGAACTCGAATTCTTGGTTTTGTCAAAAGATCTCTGATCCAAGGAGGAGGTTTTCAACTGGTTCTAAACATAACTCAAGTGGTTAGGCCCTTCCCAATCTATATAAGCAAGCTCTATGGTGATGAAGAGGGAGGCAGAATTGAGCATATGGAACTTATGATCTTGGAGGAGACTTGCAGTCAGCCCAAGGAGAGCAATCATTGAAGTTGTTGTCATCCAGGTTGTGGATCTTTCATGCAAGGGTTAGACGAAGAGGACTCGACGAAGCTGCCGCACTCACATCTACGATTGTAAGCACTATTGTCGTCATTCTCATCAATATGACAAGCTTGGCCTGTTTCTTTCTAGTTTGTGTTTGATGTTGCATAAACTTATCATTTATTGATAGATCTGTTTTCAAGCTAATGTCAATAGAGTAGGAAGTGGTCGTATCTTGTTTTTCCCATAGACCTCACCGAGGAGCAAGAAGATTGGAACGCAACTCGGAGCGTGCGGGGACAAACGTCGGTTAAAAGGTACTTCTATCATCCTTCCTTCTCATGCATTAAGCTTAGATAGGTTTGAAAGGAAGTCAGTGTCCATGATAAGCATTTTTTTGTCTAGGGTTAAGGTCAAGCCTTAGAGGTCGATCTACTTGTCCGCAGGCAGATTTTCCTACAACAGAAACTGGCGACTCCACTGGGGAGATAGCCTTGAATCAAAACCCTTTGTTTGGATTTTTCTCCTCATTGACCTTGTTCTGTCCCTTGATTGTTTCAAACCTAGTTTACCCCTCTTTGATTAGTTTCATGAGTTGATTAGCTTCTTACCTTGTCACTTTCAGCATATTTGTCAAAGTTCAGATCTCAATTTTTGAAATTTTTTGACATTTCTGGTACTTTCAGACCCTGGCGCCCCTGACCTAGTGTTATCAGAGCGCCAACGCTTTTTGTAGCCCTACACAGAGTGCTATAACGCTCTTTGCCCTTGGCAACAGAGAGCCAACCTCATTTTGGCCCAAAAACCCTTCACAATTGCATTTTTTTTAGGGTTTGCCTCTGTGGCTTTTCGCTGAGTGATCTAGTGAGTCAATTCTTCTTCCTGTTTAGCCTTGACATCAGTCTTGTTGAAGAAAAAACACCTGTTTGATTGGATCTTGTAGCCTTCTTCACCTATTTTCATTTGAGTTTTCCTGTTGAGTAAAGCTTGAAATCTATGCATTGCTTTCCTTTTCTCTTCAGTTGAGTAAAACCTTGGTGAAGGTCATCAACAGCCTATAGGCCCCTTTATCTTGATTTCGGTCAGAATCATTATTCTTCGGCTCTTGTTTTTGGGTGTGAAGATTGTCTTTTTATTTGATTGTTTCTTTCGTTTTTCGTTTGATTGCTACGAAGGGTGTATTGTTTGTGTGTTCTGGCTTATGCTAGTTTGGTTATCATTTATACCAAGAAGATAATTAGAAAAGATAAGCATTATGATTGCATTGATCATCATTCATACACAAACAAGAAAGATATCTTAGTGATTGATTGAGCATATTAGAAGGCACTTAAAAGCTTTGCATTACATCAGGATTTGATTGAAGAAGAAAAGAATTGTTGGAAACATTCTGTAGTTGTGCTTGTTAGTGAAAGAACTCTCTCTCTCCCTTAGCTATATGTTCATTGAAAGGAAATGATTGCTTATCATGCTTGATGCACTCTTTGGGTCAGAGTCTTAATTCCATTTGTTTCACTTCCATGCACCCCTTTGCGTAAAGAAAAGCCACTAAAAACAACGCTGATTAAAATTTATCTAGAACTTTTTCTTTGATAGAATCCTCCACCAACAATAGAATAGGTGTAGTACTTTGGATTAGGTTGTGAGCATAAATCTCCAAAGTTGTCAAAACAAATGATAGAAGCTTGAGTTAGGGAGAGTAAATCCAGTTGTCGTATAAGTCTGCCTGGGACCCCCCCTCTCACACAGGGGTTACGCACGAGGTTGCATTCAGGAGAGCTACGGGGACTACCCTCTGTGGTTTAACTGAGTGTGGTGGTAAGATCGTATTATGGGGATCACTTTGAGGTAAATCCACAATTACTGCGTGGAATCTTCTTAGTTGGTTTCGGGCTTGATACCCTACCCTTACGTTCGAATCGAACTGTTGATTGTTCCCGCCCAGGGGCTAACTGCGAATTGGTGACCTTAGTGGCCATAATCTTTAGGTTCTTACACAAGGTGACGGTGACGGGTAGTCTAACTGTACCTGGAGAAGACATTGGTCAAACTGACTCGAGCTCCTTGGAAGGTAAATCCACAATTACTGCGTGGAAGCCTTAGAAAGTAAATCCACAATTACTGCGTGGAAGCTTTCACCAGGGTGTAAGTTTGTTAAGAAGGTCGCCATTGTAACTATTCCACCCTAGCCCCACCCCTTTTTGACTTGATCACACGATGTTGGATTTCATCACCAACTAGTACGATCATCGAAAGAAAGCCCTGTTTGCTTGGTTGTGATTCTTAGATTTTTTTTAGCGTGTGCTGCCTCTTTTCGCTAGTTGGCCATAGATCTCTTTCGTAGACTCTTTTATTCTTCCAACATTGACCCTCCATGATGCTCGTGGAGGCTACAGGGACTTCCTCCAGAAAATATGGAAGGAGACATCCCTCGTTCTACGGAACAATCTCCCCAATAGGGCGAGGTTCAAAACACTACAACTTCTCAGGAAGAAGTTCCCATACCCTTGGAGAATTTTAGAATTGTCTCGGACTCCCCGGAAGCTTATCGCATTCTGGAGGGATATGAACGATAGATTCTTCACCTAAATTCTGCCGGAGAATTTGTTGTCATAAACCCTTCTGTCGCCCTGGCCGGGTCTTCTCAAAACCCTTTACCCGATGATCCTTTCTATACTGAGAACGTCGTTCGGAGTCCACCACACTTGGTGCAAGATCATTATGGAACAGAAGAAGGTGCTGACGCATCCTCTTCCTACACTGTACCCCCAAATCACTTCATTGGTACTACCACTTTCACGACCACACCAACCGTTTCTCTGAACACACCACTCGTTGGCCCGAGATCTACTATTCCTCTCCAAACGGCTCAGTCCACGATAGTCCCTCACATCCCGACCATTCCCGCCGGCAATCCGGTGGTCACCCAAGCCCCGATTGGCACACCTGTAACACCAAGACCACATCTCCCTTTGGATTTAGGGCACTGAACGCATCTGCCACTACCGCTGCCCAAACCACTACTCAAGTTGTACTGGAAAGTTCCATACCTATCCAACAACCCGGAGGAACGGTCCTTGGTGGTCCGAACCCAATCGGCAACGCTGGTCAATCTTTCACATCTGGCATTCAAATTCCGGGAACTCTACCTCAAACTGGGGGGCACCCTCCCACCGGAGGGAAAAATCCATTTGGGGGGCACCCTCATGCTGGGGGGAAACTTCAAACCGGAGTCCACCATCAGCCACAAGGACAAACTGTGTCTGTTTCACCCAATCCGTGGAGCATCCCCTTTCAAGGAAATCCGCATGCCTCTACGGGACAAACTGTGCCTGCCGCATCCAACCCATGGAACGTTCCTTTCCAAGGAAATCCACACTTTTCGGCAGGACAAAATTTACAGACTCCACAACAACCTCCTTATGGACAAATGTCCAACCCAACCCATAACCCTCAAAACCCATCCAGTTACCCTCCCCTCACACAGACTTTTCAAAACAATTCAAATCCTATGTACCTTGGCCAAAACCAACCCAACATGAGAGGGCCCACGAGTTATAATTATCCACATAACCCAGTATTGGGCCCCATTGGTGTTCCTCTGCCACACCAGCATTACCCACAGATTAACCGACAACTACCTTTTCTAGCTACCCTGGACCTTCCAGATTTGTCTCGGTTAACGAATGATCCCATTCATCATTCTTCGGGTTGGCCAGCTATTCCCGCAAAGCTCCCTTCTGATATCCCAAAATTCAACGAAAAATCCAGAGAAGACCCGAACAACCACGTAATGACCTTCCATTTGTGGTGTTCATCAAACTCCCTCATGGACGATTCTATTCGTTTGCGTCTTTTCCAACGGACACTTACGGGTTCTGCCGCGAAATGGTATATTGAATTACCACGCGCATCTTTTTATGATTTCAACTCCCTCGCCATGTCCTTCCTCACACACTTCCAATTGCCCATCCGATATGAGACGGGTACTGAACTATTAACCTCTCTTCGTCAGACAACTTCCATACACATCTCCAATCATATCCATGAATGGAGAAGACGACGAAGGCTAATTAAAGCAGTCATCCCTGACCAATTATTAGCAGAATGGTTCACGAAATATTTACTATCCCAGATTGCTCGTGATGTTTCCATGGGTGGTGTAGTCACTGAGGAAGAATCCATTTCCCGAGCTCAGTACTTAGACTTAGTCTATTCGCAATCCGGTACTCTGTATGAGTTGATACCAAATGCTACCCATCCCAATAACGATCCATCCAAACCATCGACCTCTTCGCATGCGGATGGAGTTATTGGCTCCGTCAAAACTCAATCTACCACTCAGTCTACTGGAACAATCCAGCAGCCCGCATTCACGACCGCCCCCAGTTCGACTACACCCTCATCTACCCCACCCACACAAACTCAAGTCTCTGATGTGAACGTGGTCCAATCAACCTCGTCACAACAACCCGGGGGAAAGAAGAAAGCGAGAAACAAGACAAAGAAGAAAAATAACAATGAACCACCCAAGACTCAACCACAAACCCCTGCTGCTGGAAAACAACCACAGCGAAAACCAAAATTCCCATGTCTCATTTGCGGTGACGATCACTACACCCGAGACTGCCCACATCGTGATGAAGTGGCTAAAATTTTTAAGGGAAATTCACAACCCACTGTGCTTACTCAGCCTTTTCCGCAACAACAATATTTGGTTGCCCAAACCCCCACGCCGGGGGGCAGTTCCAACCAACCTCATGATGAGGCATCAATAAGCGTATAGATTTATATGTTCAACGGGGTTAATCTAACCACTCGTTCTGTGACATACGACACGCCAGTTAAACCTGATAAGCCAAAGACCGCTAACGGTTCTTCGCCATATCCTTTACCATATGTGGTCAATCCTCCGTCTGTTAGCCCTCCATCCGGGCCACTTCAGATTGAGAAACCTTCTTTTGACTACATCCTACGCCCTCCTAAGAGCACCATCCGAAAATCCACTTTCAATCCCAATTCACGAGCCGCCCAAAACTACAATATTGTAGAAGATTTGGCCCAAGCTCTGTGTGCCATGTCCGCTTTGGAAGTGTTACAACACTGTCCTAACCAATGTAGGACTCTCTTAGCTGCTATTGGCGCTTTCGATCCTGAGTCATCCAACCACATCATGTTTAACTTGGACGACCATCAACCACGGCTCTCCCACCAGCTAGCTTTCCAAATCGATGTTATTGTTTATAATCAACAAATCCATCGAACCATTTTGGATGAGGGAGCCTCCACTTGTGTCATGTCTCTGTCCTGTTGGAAAGGTTTGAAATCACCTGCCCTTAAAAAATCCCCCACGATGTTACGCGCTTTCAATGGACGAGGTTTCCATCCTCACGGATTATTGCAATCCCTCGCCGTTCAATTGGGCGGAAAAACTGTTACCATTGATGTCGAAGTGGTCGATGCTCCCCTCGATTACAATCTATTACTCGAAAGAAGTTGGTTCTACGCTATGACGGCCATTGCATCATCGTTTTTTCGATGTGTACAATTCCCTCATCAAGGAAAAATTTTCACCATCGATCAACTTGATTTCTATACAACCGACGCCCGCATCCCTTCCACCAACAATATTCCTTTCCTAGGAGACCACATGGTTACGTATGAAAGCGTTGGTGTTGGCTTATTGAAAGATTCTAGCCTCATGGGTACCTTCCCTACACCATTTCCACCTACTACACCTCATATTGTTGCCATCAATATGATCTCGACTTTGCCTTATCAATCCTTGGAATCATCTGACCCTCGGATTGTGCCTAATCCTTTGGAATTCGATGGACTCAGTGACACCATGCCACTTAGCCCAGCCGAGGCCGCATACATAGCTATCCAATCTGCCTCTCCCTCTTCGAACACTTCACATTCATTGGCACCCGAAACTTACTCGGTGCCCTCATGGTTGAATTCCCTATCATCTGTCGTTGATTACATTTCCCACATCTTCCCTTCGGATGAATATATCATGGAAATGCTCAACATTGACGATCTTCCCTGGGATGACAACCACCACCGATCCTCTTTTCTTCCACCCTTGGAAGAGGTGCAATACATACAATCCGTCTCCCCATGCTACCAATGCTTCATAACCCCCTATCCTCACCCAAGATACGTTCTCTGAGGGAAACATGGGTAACATCTCTACCACAATCACAATTGACATTTCAGTCAAAGAAGGTGTCGTGGAAAACATCAACCTTGGTGCTAATTGCACACCTGATGAAGTGGTCTCTTACACCACTTTATTCAAGGAATTTCGTGATGTCTTCGCATGGAGCTATGAGGAAATGCCAGGGATCAATCCTTCCATCGTCATACATGAAATCAAAACTTACCCTGACGCAAAACCGGTTCGACAGAAACTCCGCCCGGTTCACCCCAAGAAACTAGCAGCTATAAAGGCAGAAGTTGAAAAACTTCTAAAATATGGCTTTATCTACCCTGTCCCTTTAACAGAATGGGTCTCTAACCTCGTTCCAGTCGCTAAGAAACAAGGGACCATCCGTGTCTGCGTAGACTACCGCGATCTTAAAAAAGCTTGTCCCAAGGAAAACTACCCTACACCCTTTATCGATCAAATCATCGATAATTGCGCGGGAAGCGTAATCTTCTCTTTCATGGATGACTTTTCTGGATACAACCAGATCGAAATCTTACCTACCAATCAACATAAGACGACCTTCATCTACCCTTGGGGAATTTTCGCATACCGAAAGCTACCTTTTGGCCTTAAAAATGCTGGTGCCACTTTCCAGTGAGCCATGTCGTACACTTTCCACGACATCAAGCATATCGCGGAACCTTACCTCGATGATTTACCCGCCCATTCATCCAATCGACCCGATCACATTGATCACTTGCGGGCAATTTTTCTTCGATGTCGTTTCTATCGTATTCGTCTGAACCCACACAAATGCATCTTCGCTGTCGAATCCGACCGACTCCTTGGTTTCATCATCTCCAAAGACGGGATCAGGGTGGATCCCATGAAGATCAAGGCCATTCTAGCCTTACCCCCACCCACCAACTTAACCCAACTTCAAAGTTTGCAAGGCAAAGCAAACTTTCTCCGCCATTTCATCTGCAATTACGCCGATATCACTAAAGGATTTATGCGGTTACTGCAAAAGAACGTCCCTTTCATCTGGGATGACACTGCCCAATGGTCATTCGACGCTCTGAAGCACGCTTTGAGCCACGCTCCTCTGTTACATCCTCCCGATTACACAAAGGATTATATCCTTTACTTGGTCGCTTCTACTTCCACCATTGCAATGGTATTGGTTCAAAAGGACTCTAACGACGAAGAACACGTGATTTATTATCTGACCAAGAGTTTATCTGGACCCGAACTCAGATATTCGCATGTCGAGAAACTGGCTATGGCAGCTGTCATTGCTGTCCAACGATTCCGCCACTACATCCTATTACGCACCACCACGGTAATCGCAGACTCCAACCCCATGTACCACGTCTTGACACGTCAAGTACTTGGGGGCAAATACTCAAAGTGGATCGTTATTCTTCAAGAATTCGATCTTGAGTTTACCAAGGCTAAGGCCAAAAAATCCCTGGTGTTTGCCGAGCTCATCTGTGCTCTCCCAAGTGCCGATGAAAATAATGAACCTAGAGACCCTCTTCCTGATGAGTCTCTCTTCCTCATCAGCACCTCTGACCCTTGGTATGGAGACATTCTCCTTTACCTTCAAACCCAACGTTTTCAGCCCAACGTCTCTCGAGAAGAGCGTCGACGCATCCATCATCACTCTCGCCACTACCTCATCCTCGGAGACACTTTGTATCGCCGTGGTATCGACACCATTCTTCGGAGATGTCTGATTCACGAAGAGGTTGAACGCGTTCTGAACGATTGTCACCTTGGCGCTTGTGGCGGTCACCTCTCCGGGATGGCCATAGCCCAAAAAATCCTTCGTGCCGGCTACTTTTGGCCCTCTATCTTCAAAGATTGCATCGAGGCTGTCAAAAAATGCCCACCCTACCAAATCTTCAACAAGAAGGCACGAACCCACCCTACTGCGCTGCATCCCATTATTGCCATCGACCCCTTTTCCAAATGGGGTATCGATTTCATGCAGTGTAAGCCTACCTCAGCCGGGGGGCACAGTTACATCATCGTCGTCATCGATTATTTCACAAAATGGGCTGAGGCTATGCCTACCTTCCTGAACGATGGCCGTACCACAACTCTTTTCCTCTTAAAACACATAATCAATCGTTTTGGTATACCACATGCCATTGTCACCGACCATGGTGCACACTTCAAAAACTAGATGATGAGCGAATTACACATCAAATTGGGTTTTCTCCATGAAAAATCATCCCCTTACTATCCTCAAGCAAATGGACAAGTTGAAGCTATCAACAAAGTCCTAAAAACCATGATCCAACGCATGGTGGGGGAAAACAAGACATCGTGGCATTTACAACTGTTTTCCGCTCTCTGGGCCTATCGCACGTCTGTGAAAACCTCAACCGGATTCACTCCTTTCCAGTTGGTCTATGGCATTGAGGCCGTCTTACCTATCGAGTGCGAAATTTCGTCACTCAAATTGAAAGTAGAACTCCTGCCCCATACCTCTGCGGAAGAGGAACAATTCTTGTACCTGTCCAAATTGGACGAAACACGTCGTGATGCTGCTCTCGTTAATGAGACACATCAAAAACGGATCAAGAGTCAATATGACAAATCTGTCCAACCTCGAGCCTTTGCACAAGGAGACTTAGTCCTCGTTAATGACCAAGCACACGATAAATTGGGAACAAGAAAGTTAGAACCTATGTGGCACGGTATTTACATCGTGAAGCATGTTTTACACAAAGGTTCTTACGAACTAGTAGATTATGATGGAATTTTCTTAGAAGAGCCCCGAAACGGGTTTTACCTTAAAAAGTACTATGCCTAGATCACCTAGCAACTGTACGTTGTACACTATTGTATTTTTAGTTTGGTGTGCCTTTTCTTTCGTGTGCTCGAGTCTTTACCATTTCCACTCATGATTGTGCCTGTGTTTTCATGCGCAGATGATGTCTACCTTTCCTATCTTTTTTGGTTTCGCGGATGGCGCCAGCCAACACACCTGGAACATTGCCTCGGCGGCATGGGTTATTTATCAGTCTGATGAGGTGGTGAGTTCAGGAGGCATTTGTTTAGGACCAGTAACCAACAATATGGCAGAATATCACACTGTCATTGGACTATTAACCCAAGCCTCCTCCCTAGGTATCTCTCGTATCGTTATTTACTTAGACTCCCAACTCGTGGTTTATCAACTCAACCACATCTACGCTATCCGTAGTCCTATCCTGCTACATCTACACTTGCAAGTTCGTCGTCTCGAACGAATGTTTGATTACATTGAGTATAAACACATTCCAAGAGAACTTAATAGTGTTTCAGATTCGTTATCCAATTACATCATGGATCGCTATTTAGCCCATAGATAAAATTTAAGGAAAGCAAAAACTGTACATTACATGTAAAATTAAAACACATCAAAGACATCATCATGTACAAACCATCGGCACCATAAAACTCGAAACTGTATATATATATATATATATATGACGTGACTGAAATGTTTTACATTACATCAAAAAGTCTGTAAGAGAACAAAATATTGGGCTCATCCACCCATGCAAATTCGCCAGACAAGGCATACAAAAAACATGATCTCGGGGAAACTCTAATATCCCTGCGCTACATTATGCTGAGTGTAATATAACACTGTGCGGACCACACGTCTCAACAGAGAATTGAGATTCTCTGGCACCCCTACAGTGTGTCGCTGCAAATTCAAAGGCACGTCCCCCCTCCGCAGAGGAGGGTTACCCATCGTCAGGCCCTGGAGGTTCCTCTCAACCTCCCGAAGGCCCACCACTGGTACTACTGGGTCTGCCGCAACTGGGGCGCCGCCACGACGCCCTGGCACTGGTAAGTTCGCTGGGCACACTGCTCCCTTGTCTGCATGTTGAAGACAAGACATCTTTCAAACACTCTCTTACATACCCAAAAAAAATACATATACATCAAAAACATAAAAAAGAAACTGGCGACAAGATACGACTAAGTCTCTTACCTGACTCATCCCAATCCTCTCCCTCAGGTAGGATCAAATCCATGCTCCCACGGAAGTCCACATCAGCATAGGGGAAGTCCTCGATCCAGAGGAACTGTCGCCTCAACCAGGAAAAGAAATCACCAGTGAAACGAAACTATGACTCCGAAACCAACCTCGGAGATAGGCTAGTCCACCTCTCCATCTGAGGCTCATCCACTGGCCGCACTGCCAACGCAATCTGAGGCTGCATCTAAGGGATGCGCTCCAAGAAAAACGAGACTAGGAAATAACCATAGCCAAACTGCTTTTGGCCGTTCCTGCACCGAGAAATTTGTTCCTTCACATTTCGAAGGAACGCCGCACTCCAGTTGAATAGTGTGGGCTCTAAACACTGGACGCCATAAGCCACCTGTGACCTCAAAGCCAAATGAGCGCTGGTACTACCAGTCGCACTATTGATAGAAAACAATATGGATCGAAGAGCCAGATCCCGGACGTCTTTGATAGGGATCCTACCCCCTACCAATCGTGCCCCCGGAACACAATGACGTGCCAAATACATGTCCACCTGCTCTGGCAATGTCCTCTTCCCTGTGAAAGCTATAGGAACCCCTCTCTTCAAGAGGCCGGTCAGAAAATACACATCTTCCAAATCGATAGTCAGGAGTTGTGCACCGATACGGAATCCCTGCTCATTGATGTCCCAGAGACCAATGATATGATCAAGCAATAGAACTTCACTCTTCATTTTTTGCAGTTTGAAGAACTTGAGTAACCCGCAGGCCCTCAAAGCAGCCCACGTACGGGGACTCCGTAAAGCAGCTATATCATCCATTTCATGTTCCCTCTCTTTCCACTCGATCATGGTTGCCGAATATGTCTACAAAACAAAAATTCAAAATTTCCATCATTACCCACGTTTTGTCATTTCGGCAAAATTCAAAAAGCATTTTAAGACATGAAAACGAATGCCCATAACATCTAAAGGTAATCAATCATCATTTTAGACCCCCACACCCTTTAAAACTCATTAAACAATGATTAAAACGTGAGAAAAATCAAAAACGTTTTGAGGGGGTGTGTGGGCCCATCAGGGAAGTTTTCACGAATTTCCTTGGTCAAAATAATCGACCCAATCAATTATTAAGGTGTGGGCATATCAACAATCATTTTTCAATGCAAATTCGTGAATAATTTCCCCCTTTTTATTTAACTTTTATAAGGAGGCCGATTTGGTCCAAAATGGTCAACCTAGGGCTTCATGTTTAAAAATAATAATGCTATTAAAATCAACTTGGAACCATACATTTGAAAGAGCAATGAACGAACATCTACCTGGATCGAACGGTGTGCAAAACGATCAAATGTAGCTTCGGCAGCGAGGAAAACAAGATTGGCTCCAGTTGAGATTCTCCAACACTCCACAAAATCCTTGCGAATGAAATGGTAAATGAAGTTTTTCAAGTCAATCTGTATTTATAAAATTTCATTTTCATAAACTATGGTTATTTTGGGTTTCTCTACTGGTGAAAATGACTTCACTAATCCCTGGTTTCTAGTTTCTGTCATCGCAGGTTGTTGGCAATACTGATGCATCTCGCACCTTGTCATACTTATGAGCATAGTCTTAGCTCGTTCTCAAGCTCGACAATATGAGAACGCAACCGGGTAAACTTTTATCTCTTTTTCGGACCCATATGAATCCAATCACACGAAAAAGGAGCCCCCCTGGAGTCTCCTTTAAACCCTTTTCAGACTCTCTAAATATGAAAAGATTGTCGAGTGACCTTACTTCCTTTCACACTCGTTAAAAGGTTAGAAAGGGCGTCTTTCGAGCAATAGTTTAAACCTTTTTCGGTCTCGATTGACTACTGTACGAAAAAGGAACTGAGAGAGTTCCCTTTTAAGTGTTTTTCCAAACTCTATAATCCCGA
>ML802566.1:78940-94343 GCA_009831015.1 Picea engelmannii | reverse complement strand
AACTCTTCACATGTTGTATTTCCCTTATGCAATTTCATGCTTTCCTAGTTAGTGTTTCAATGCTTTCTTAGATTAGTTTGATTTCAGCAACATAGATTAGATTAGATTAGTTCTACTTCAGTCCTGCACAAACAGTGTATGTGCTTCGTCAGTTTACGTACCCCAGATTGACAATTAAATAGTTGGGCAAGTACTACAACGTTATTATAACGACATATATTTCGCCTAACATAGAGTAAATCCCCACTAACATATGTGAAAGTCGTTCAACAAAATCCTATAAAAATAAAATATAGCATTTTCATGTTAAATCAAATTAAAACATTACCATGATACTAAAAATAATAAACGACACAAAAATAGAAATAAAAAAGTTACATTGTCTTTCTCAAGGTCATCAAAGATAGATGCACGTAATTATGAAAAACATTCATTCTTGTTATAATTTCTCAATTTGAAACAATATCTAAACTTGATATAAGTTCTGCCTTGTTTGACAAGTGCATAAACAATATTTGTGGTTGGCACCAAACATATATCTCGTAACAAACCAAGTGCCTGATAATTTCCTTGCATGTTCTAATTTGGCATAATACAAATATATATGATCTCCATTGTTTCCTTGCTTGTCTTTAACAAACCAAGAATATTACAGTTAGTTTTCACTTTCCACATATTTCCACTCTCTAACATTCTTCATTGTCTTTGATAGCTCAGGTGTTATGCTATCATTTTGTTGTCTAACATTCATGGAGGTTCCAATTGCATTTTTGGATGCCATTATTGCAGGTCATGATCCAGATATATTCATAGATAATCTCTTTCCTTCCATTTTCCTATATTAAGATAAAATATAAAAAAAACAATTAGGCCTTTTACATTATAATAAACTAGAAAAAAAAAACATTGAATATAAAAACTAATTTAAAAGAAAATTAATTTTTTTTTACTCATATGTAAAAAAAATTGACCCATGGAGTTATTCGTCTTATGTCAGGACCGTGCCTTGGCCGGGGGGGAAACCCTGTGGCCAAGTTGTGGGCGTGCCCATGACTTATCCCTCTCGCGGCTAAGGCACGGTCCCATGGGACTATGCCTTAGCCAGCCCCCATAGCCAAGCCCCATACATTGCCTAGTAACCACTATGGGCCAAAACTAAAAACATTTAAGTAAAAAACAATAAAAAAAACTAATTTTTAAAAAAAAACTATACCTAAATTTGACCTTTTTTTCTTCTTTTTTTTTTTCAAAAAATCTTAAAGATTTTGTTAAGATTTTTTTATAAAAGTCTCAATTTTTTTTTAAAAATTGGTTATTTTTTAGAAAAAAGTAGAAAACATCTAAACACATTTAAGGTTTTTAAATTTTCGCATGAAAAATTATTATGTGAATCAAAGCTAATCTTATAATTGTTGTTTTGGTAAATAGTATGAATTTAAAAAATAGCTAACCTTTGAAATGCTAGATTCTCCTTAGATGTCTTATCGATGTTTATGTTAAAGAAAGATTTGCCCCACCATTGCTATCTTGCACACATGGCCTTTTTCCATTTCTCTATGCAAACTTATCATCCCTTTTTGATAAATCCAGAGCTAAAAATAAACATTTTTCCACATATACTCGCCCTATCAGTTATACAACAAGCGTATACGCAGGTTGCTCCACTACAACCCGTGTACATCGGGATTTGTGCTAGAAAATACAAAAATGGAGTCGGGTTTCCATGTCACGACAATAGATCTCTGATCCTTGGCCTTCCATCTACTGGAAACATTCTAACTCGGCCCTTCAGTTGCATTTTGAAGGCTATAAGAGCACAATTTCGAGCTATGGAAAAGAGGAGAAAGAATTCAAATTTGAAAGCAAAGTTACTCTGGAGAAATTACTTCATATTCAGTCTGCATCCCTTTGTCCCTCAAGTCAAAACACAATGTTCAATCACTGAGCTCTTTCCCTATTGTTGAGAGAACCTCATTGTCTCTCTCTTTCGAGCTTGCCTTTGGTGGAGGATTGAAGTGGTGGAGACCCAGTTGGAAGGAACTTGGTTCCTTGGTTTTGAATCATGCCGACACAGAAGTCTGTAATGTTGACACTTCTTTTGATTAATTATTAATAGAAATACTCATTTCCCGTCTTATTGGTATCGTGCAAATATATGATTATTATCCATGGGCACATTTGTAATGTTTATTAATGGATTATGCTATCTGATGTGCTAACCCCTTTACATTATCACTATATACTTGCTTTGCTTGTTCATTGAGAACTTATTGCAGGTACAAAGCTTTGGGTTGAAGTGCCTAATGGTAGAACATCATCAAACGTTGGATCGAGGTAGGCCCCTTTCTTATATTGCACATTATTTTATATAGCATACAATGGAATGGAGTTGATTTCTGTAGTCATACCTTTCTATTGTGGTTTACCCTTGGACATAGAGAGTTTTTCCCTCATAATAGAAATGGCGACTCCGCTGGGGAAAGATCTTCCTTCTAAGGGTTGAAGTACTTTTTCTTCTTGCATTGCTCTTGTTCCTTTGTGTTTCTTGTCATATCACTTCTTGGCAGATTCTGTTCACTCTGAGTCTAAGTTTTCATCCTTTATTCCCTTGCCTGGCCTTGTTTTAAAGCCTGTACACTCCTTTTGCCTTGATAGTCGTGTACAAATGCATTCTTCCTCTCTGCAAGCTACATATATACGCACTCTTCTCCTGAACAGTCGCATATACCACTTTTCCTTGCTTGTTTGCTTGGTTTAGTGATTGTTGGGTGAGTTTTGATATTTGTTGAGGCTTCTTAGGTCTCTGTAGTGCCTGTTGAGCCTCTCTGGGTTGACATGAAGCCTGTTGGGAGTTGATTTTATGGGCATAGTCTTTCTCATTATTTTTCATTTTTTGGTTTGTCCTTGAAACCTGCGCTATTTGCTTGGCTGCTTGGTATTTTGCTCGAGTTATTTCGTTTATACACAGTAGAATTTTTATATCAGGTTGCTTTTCAGTCCATGCATTTTCTCTTTAATATATTGAAAATAAAAAAAATAGGATTTTTTCATTGGTTAACATTTTTGTCTTTGAACCTTTATCATTAGCTTAGTACATTTAGCGAAATATTGCATTTTACTTCTGAATTGTAGAGTTGAAATTGAAAATTGCACTGTTTTTATTGTTAATGTTTATGCCATTATTATAGTTCTTTGCATTTCAATAGATAAGAGAAACATAAGAACAAGATCACTGAGAAATACACATTCACAAGAGACACAACATTTATCCTAGGAAACACTCTAGGGGAAGAAAACCCAGCAAAAACTTACTTATCATAAATTGCCAATACAATGTCAAGAGATAACTCATACCAATACAGAAAGTCCTCTCCAAAATATGCACCACTCTTCTCCCTCTCTCCTTTGCCAATAATAGATCAGAACTTGTCTCTCAAACTGAGCAAGTGAGTTGTAATCAAATGAGGCGCTATCCTCCTATATTTATACAAGTTCTGGCACGTGTGAAGTGTCTCTTCACTGGCAGGGCCGACTTCTCAATTTGGGTGGGTAAACCCACCTTTATTATATTTCTGGGTCTCTTAATTAACTGTTGGGGCCAACTTCGTTTTCTGCCTATTATAATTGTCGGTTGACCAATCTGCAAAAGGGGATTTGGTCCTAATACAATTACCGACATGATTAATCCACGGGGATTAATCCTATGAATAAAATAACAATAATAATAAGAATACTCTTTGGAGTTGCATTATTTCAACACTCCCCCTTAATAAGAAGGGTATTCTTCGACAACATCAGGCAAGAGAGGTCTGCATCATCAGTGGCATCAGGAGGACAATATCGTTAACAACTAGGTCAGAAGCAAGGAACACATTATCATCTTGATTTACATCTAAAAACAAGGTCAGAAGCAAGGAATCATCTTTCTTTACATCTAATAACTAGGTCAGAAGCAAGGAATCACACAACGTCTTGCTTTACGTCTAACAGCGAGGTCAGAAGCAATGACTCATCTTGATTTACATATAACAGTGAGGTCAGAAGAAAGGAACACACACAATGTCTTTCTTTACGTCTAAAAGCGAGGTCAGAAGTAATGACTCATCTTGCTTTACGTCTAACAATGAGGTCAGAAGAAAGGAACACACAACGTCTAACAGCGAGGTCAAAAGCAAGGAATAAATATATACTCCCCCTTTCAGGGAGGGTCCTTTCGGACTATACCAATCTTATCTCGAAAGTGTTCAAACTTTACATGATATAGAGGTTTGGTCAACACATCAACAAGCTATTCATCCGTGCTAATTTACTGGAGCTTCAAAGCTCCTCTCTATACCATGTCGCAGATGAAATGATAGCGGATCTCTATGTGCTTCGACCTGTCATGGAATACAGGATTCTCTGTCATCTTTATGCAACTCTGGTTGTCACATAGGACCGTGGTTGCTTCCATCCCTTGGTCAAATAGACCGATCAACAACTTTCGAAGCCATATAGCTTTGCAGCTAGAAGAACATGCAACAATGTACTCTGCTTCCATTGTGCTGAGAGTAATATTGGATTGCTTCCTACTCTGCCACGAGATCATGGCTGATCCCAAACTGAAACAACATCCGAAAGTGATTTTTCTGTAAGCAAGACTTCCTGCTCAATCTGAATCAGTGTATCCACTCAATGTGAAGTCATGATCTCCATCATAGCTAAGACCATAATCCATTGTACCTTTAAGGTACCTCATCACATGTTTTGCAGCCACTAGGTGAACACGTCTGGGCTTTACCAGAAACTGACTCAAGGTGTTCACTACAAAACAGATGTCTGGTCTGGTTTTCATTAGGTACATCAACGATCCAATAATCTCTCTGTGCAGTGTGGCATCTATCAAATCTGACGAAGTATCGACCAACAACTTCAGATTCGCTTCCATGGGTGTATTCATGGACTTACATTCTAGCATGTCGAATCTCTTTCAGATTTCGATCGTGTACTTCCCTTGGTTAAGGAAGATCCTTTCTGGACTCTGCCATACCTCAAGGCCTAAGAAGTAATGCATTAGACCAAGATATTTCATTTCAAATTCTGCGGCAAGTCTCTTTTTACATTCAGCGATGAGATTTTCTTCTCCAGTTAAGAATAAGTCATCCACATATAGTAGTAATATTACTAGTTCATTATCCATAATTTTGAAGTAGAGATTTGAGTCTCCTTTACTCTTGTTAAAGCCTAAGCTCATCAAGAAACTGTCTATACGGCCATACCAAGCTCTAGGAGCTTGCTTCAATCCGTATAAGGCTTTCTTTAATCTACAGACATGAGACTTCCTGTCTTCTACCTCAAATCCTTGAGGTTGATCTATATACACTTCCTCTTTGGTGACATCATTTAGGAAAGTTGTCTTCATGTCTATCTGGTGTAGCTTCCACTTCATCTTAGCTGCAAGAGCTATGATGGTCCTGATCAAAGTGTATCTGGATACAGGAGTGAATGTCTCTTCATAGTCAATGCCTTCCTTCTGGGAAAAGCCACGAGCGACAAATCTTGCTTTATACTTCTCAATACTTCCATTAGAAACATGCTTTATTTTGAAGATCCATCTGTAGGATACCCCATCTTTATTCTTCGATCTGGGAACTATTTCCCATACTTCATTCTTTATTATGGATTGGTATTCCTCTGTCATGGCATCTACCCATTCTTTTCTCTTAATGGATTCTTTAGAGCAGGTAGGCTCTTCATCTGGGAGATCACATATCAAAGTCGTGTAATTGGAGAATGGATTTGGTCTTTTCACCTGTCTCGAGGTTCCTTCTGGAACAATATACTTCTCGCCATCTTGAATAAGCTCTCTTTCCCAAGAAGGATTTATTTTATGGGAGAAGGTTATTTGAGGAGGTTCTTGAACTTCTACTATATCATGGTCTTCTAGAAGTTCCTCATCAGGGGAAGTTGTGACTTCCCTCACTAGTTCTGCAGCTCTAGGAACCTCCCTCATTGATTCTGCAATCCTGGGATTTACAGGTTCCTCTTCATATACTTCTTCAAGCTGGCATCTTCTTGATTTATTAAGTTATACTTCTTCATCAAAGGTCACGTCCCTGCTAATTTCAATATGGTGGTGACCATGTATGTATATTTTGAAGGCCTTGGAGACCTTACAGTATCCCACAAATATTCCCTTCTTTCCAGAGGGTTCTAGCTTGTTTCTTTTCTCTTTTGGTATATGAATAAACACTGGACAGCCAAATATTTTGAGATGAATTACCTCTGGCTTCTTTCCGGTGAACATCTCTTCTAGTGTCTTGAGCCCAAGTGCACTATGGGGCAATCAGTTCTGCACATAAACAACTATCATTGTTGCTTCTTCCCATAAGCACATAGGAAGATCTTGATCTTCACAGCTTCCAACATGGTTCTGTTCTTCCGTTCAGCTACACCGTTTTGTTGGGGATCGTGATCCCAACATCTTTGCAGATATTCACAAACTCTTTTGAGGTATATTCTCCTCCATTATCTAACTTGAGTATCTTAATCTTCCTTACAGAGAGGTTTTCTATCAAGGTTTTGAATTCCTTGATCTTGCTGAACACTTCAAATATATCCAGGTTTTTTACGAGAATAATCATTAATGAATGATACATAGTATATGTAACACCTTGTTTCCCCCAGTTTGTAAAAATAACTATACTGGCCAAGACCTGTGGAAAACTCAAAAATGTGAATGTGTGATGTGAATGAACCTTGTGGAAAAGGTCGATGAATGTGAATTATATATATATATATATTGCAGGACTGCTAAGAGGGGATATGCTGAAAAAGAGACCACGATGGTTGAAGAAAGGTGGTGGAAGGCACCTGGAAAGGTGGTGTTAACTTCCATTGAAACCAATACCGTATTTGGACTTCACTGGCCCAGAGAACCAAGGGTGGCTCGCTGGCCCAAAATAAATTACTCATAGGTTGGTAGGTAGATGGATCCTCAGGAATTAATGAGGGATGGGGGAAGTGAACCGCCCATCTGTAGGAGCCTCGGGCCTGACCATCGTGAGGGAAATCGCGCCACACACAACCTCGCAAGAGGAAAATGCATGAGGAAGAAGCACAGAAGGGGTCAGACACGAGGGAAGGAAGAGAACTATGGATAATACAAAGTGAGTGATAGCAGAGAAGGGGGAGAGTAACCCCCGTTCTTGGTCACTAGCAAACAGAGACACAGTCTCACAACATCGTGGTCTTAGCTCGGGGGTGGCTAGTGGTAAATCCTATTGGAATCACTGAGCCTATGGTTGGGTGGAAACAAGCACCCCTCTCAGTAGTTGCATCACCTCTAGTGTTATTTCTAATAAGTGTTATTTGAAGTTAATGCCATAATTGCATGTTCAGTTTTATGTGCTTGTAAATAGTTATGAATATAAGTGTTTACCTAACGTTTGATTTGATAGAATGGATGCCTGTGTATGCTTACATGCCATGGTTGTTTTCTGCACAAATGATTAAGTCTGGGACATGAGTTCACTGCACCGAGAATCATCTTATTTTCTTAGTTTCTCGTAATATTTTGGGAAGGCCCCTTGAGAGTACTCTTTTCCGAGAATTACCCCATAAACCTTGTAACCGTACTGAACCTTACCAGAGGCTCGATTAAGATCAGGGATAATTTCCTGAGAACCATCTGAGGGTTCATGCAATCCGGGTCTGGAACCCTTATGCAAGAAAGAGTAGCTTTCTAAGGTCTCGGGATCATGGGAGCCTGAAGCTCTGAGAGTTGGAACTTCGTGATTCAAGCTCAGAAGGGATAGAGAGTTCAAATATAGAAAGAAAATTCCCTATCACTTGGTAAACGAATGATCGGAATCCTTTTGGGAATACCCCAAGCCTGTCAACACCGACGGATCTAGAGAAGGAGTGTAGGCGTTAACACCTCGCCCTTTCAGCCTTCGCAAATAGCGATGGGATCCTGGACCGTAGATCCTAGGGACCCATTAGAGCTCTATAATCCATCGATCTTAACCTTTACTTAGGTGGGAGAGTGAACTCGACTACATCTCGAAAGTCCCGAAGACATCGGGACCATCCATGTTGGAGGACAGGTGGCAGAGATCTAACCATTTTCCGTATTGGGGATTCGTGAGTTTGGAGGTGGAAGACCAGGCTCTTGAAGTCATGAAGTCCTGAGTCGCAAGATCGCGATGTGATCTGGGCCGTTGATCAAAGAGGAAGGACACCCATAGGATCTGATGTCTCGATACATCGCGTATTGAGGATTCATGACTTTGGAGGTGGAAGACTAGGCTCTTGGAGTCACGAAGTCCCGAGTCGCGAGATCGAGATGTGATCTGGGTCGTTGATCAAAGAGGAAGAATAGTCATAGGATATAACATCTTGATACATCGCGTATCATGGATTCATGAGTTTGGAGGTGGAATACCAAACCCTTGGAGTCGCGAAGTCCCAAATAGCGAGAAGTAGGAGCAACCATTGAGTCAGGACCTCCTCTCCATATCGCATATCAGCGTCTCGGAGGTTGAGGGGAATCAGTTTCGACTATAGAAGTCATGAGCTTGCGAGTTGCAAGAGCTTGTGCAACATGTGGCATGTTCGCTTGGTGGGACCCATGTGGTTGATAGGTGGTGTGATTATAATATGTCCAGAGAGAGGGAGAAGTGATGACAGGTGGTGGACACGTGTCGTTTAAAACTGGAGTCAACTTTCTGTTGACTTCTCATGCTTTGGGTTCTCATAAGAAAAGATCACAAAGGCCCAACAACTCAAGTCGTGAAGTTGCGAGTTCTGAGAAGCCCGGAAGGAGTCAAACCTTCTCTGGCTTTCGTGTCTCGGGGTGTTGTAAAAGAAGGGCCAGAGGTTCAAACTTTCAACTCGTGAACTTGCAAGTTGCGAGCAAGGCTACTAGTTATCCCTATCCAGTGGTCATGCATGGAGAGCGCTAATAAGGAGGGGCCATACCATATCGGAATCTCGGGTATTAGTGAATGGTGAAGAAAATTCGAGGGTCTTCAACTCATGACTCGCGAGTTCGCGAGTTGTGAAAAGCGCTTGCATTTAGGCACGTATGTGGTCCTATCGAGATAGGGACTAAAGAAAGGGATCTAGTGATTTTTCATTAAGTGGTGGGTAGATCTAGATAGCCAGAATCTGCGCACCCAGATCTACGGCCAGGGTTTCATTCCGGAGCCCCCTCACCATTTTAACTTTAAGATTAGACTCACTTGTATCGTTGAGTCACGAAACATGAAAAGGCACCTGGTTTGTTTGGTCTGTGGTCATAACCCATGATCACAGGGAGGTGAACAGGGAAGAACTAGCCTGCGCTAGGCCCCCATAGGACTTCGGGGATTCTGTCCCTTGAGGAAAAGCAAAAAATTTATTATGTCATAGTGGGTGTGTTACAGTATATATACCCATTAATGGAGGATGATGGCATTGAGCCACACACGTCTGAATGAATGAGTTCCAGTACTCCTTCTTCTTTGTTGCCCCTCTTTAGAAAAGGGTTCTTGATATTCTTCCCTTGCGCACATCCATTTCATATGCCTTCTTGATCAACCTTGAGTTATGGTAAACTTGTGACAACTTTTCATATGTATGGTAGTGCCTTGTAGTTGATGTGAGATAATCTTCTAGAGTTCACATGGTTTCTTCAATAGCGTGGGTCATGGCAGCTTCTGAGTGACCCACCTTCTTCTTTTCCACTGATGATTGCTTCATTTATGATCTCTCCTTTAGCACATTGCCTTCTGCAACCTTTGCTATAACTTCCTCATGTGACCTGGAGCAAGGTCAACAAAACAACAAGCAAGAATAATATCCTTCTGATAATATAAAGTAATAGCACAAACAATCATCACAGTAGCTCCTTGTTGATGAGCGAAATTGACCGTCCGTCAACTGAGAGAGTGGAACCAGTCCGGGGTTGTCTAATAACCCAAGCCGTTTGGAATGAACCACCCTGACAGGTTTAACGGCTCCATTGGCCGCTCTAAGGTCCTAGGAAAACCAAAGAGAAAACTAATCTAAACTAACTAATCTAAATAAAACAAATAAAACAAAATGAACTAACTAAAACAAACTAACTAAAACTAAATACAAGAAACTAAACTAACTAACAATAAATAAAAACAAACTAATACACTAATCTAATTAAAACAAACTACTAAATAAATTAAACTAAAACTAAATATAAACTACTCTAACTATTCTATATACAAACTAGTAATTACTATTACACTAACTCTAATAATTAACTATCTAATTACTAATTGAATTACTACTTATTCACAAATATACATTACCTACAACTTGCAGATTTCAATAAAACCTGTAAAAATCATTTGCTTTATGCCCTAATACAACCCGAGATATATTTTTGATTTTATGATTTTATGAACAAGAAATAAAACTTACTTAAATTAAACGATCTAATATTAACTACATATATTTCTAACTAAACTTATACCTAAACTAAACTACTAATAATATACTAAACAAACAAATGACAAACTGACCTGGGAACGCTCCAAATTTGCCCTGTGTATGATGACTTCAAAGCTGGTCGGAGGAAGGAAACTCGCACTGGATGGTTTAGAAGCTTCTCGTAAACGATAGGCTGCGTTGCTCTTTGAGTTGTTTACAAGACAAACAAAACATAAAAAATCATAACAATTATATAATTTATAAATCTCTGCAATAAGGGAAACTTGTTATGCAAAAACTTATACTTAATAATTCAACTTATGAAGAAGAGAAATCTGTCATTCACAAACTGAATCAAGCAATTGCTATGTTTTTATGTGCTGGAAGAAATCAGATATGGATTATATTGATTAAATTATATCATTTGCAAAAGACTAAGATAGCTAAAGTAGTCATTAACCAAATGCAAATAGATACACATAAACATAAAACAAAATATTGATATCATGAAAAGCTAAAGCTGTAGCAGAATATCAAATTTTGTCTCAGTCTGTATTAAAATTCCATATCCTTGTTCTCCCACGAATGAGGATCCTCTTATTACTAAAATGATAGGTATTTATAAGCCTTTCCACAGGGTAAAACCTCTATGTGGATAGTATCAAACAGTTTACATAATCTGGGAAGATATCCCAAAATCAACTAAACTAGGAACTAAAATGAAACCAAAATATTTCAAAAATCCTCTAAACTGTCCATCCAATCCAATGCAATTTCGAATTCACCTGAAATGGACCAAAAATGACAAATTAGATGGATATTTTATTAAAAAAATGGTAAAAATCTAATTCTGTAGACTAGCTACAGAATCCTCTGATTCTGTAGCTGGTCTAATTTAAGAACAGACTTGTTTTAAATCTATTAAAACTAACAGAAATATATTCAAATCATTAAAACAAATATTTGATTAGTAATTAAAAACAAAGCAAATCACTTAAATCACAACAAACCAAAACTTCTATGCTAATTTAGAACCAACAAAATCTTAATTGAATCTATTTCAATCAAAACAAATATCAAATAAATCTTTTGTATGAATGCAACTCATATACAAAATCAATCCATATAGAGGTAAAACTCCTACATCCATCTATTTTTCATATCAATAAATCCATATAGAATTGATTATAGGGAATTAAGAATGAAAAATCTTGCCACCAGTTCCAAAGCATACACCGGTTCCATAACAGCTTCAGCAGGACAATTAGATTGAAATCACACCACTCCTGAAGGAAGCCATAGCACCAATTGCCCACCTACAACACTTTAAAAGATAGGTCTGCCAATATAAAACTCTGAACAATTTCTGCCAAAAGTACCATGGATGGCCACAAGCCATGGCTCAAAGCAATCAACAAGTAGACATGACTGTCCAAAACCTGGAGGACCCAATGTGCACAACTGAAAAACCTTGCAATACCCAATGCAAACATATAATGTGATGTGAATGGTTCAACAATCTTTGTATTTTGCATCATGTGAGGCTGGGGAAAAACTACAACAACTTCAAGGTAAACACAAAAGGCCCAAAACTCTGTTTCAGTTTGCAGTTTTCGACCAAAAGACCTCCTCAAGAAAAACTTACTTGCAAGACAAAGCTTTTGAAGCAACAACTGCTTCCAAACATTGCCATGTCATTTCGTGCTTCTTTTGCGTGTGTATTGCCTTTGTTTCCTCTTCATGGAACCTACGTTGGCATTCTTGAAAAAGATCTTGGTCCATATTCATCAACATCTTTCTCAGATTCCAAATCAAATTTTGTGCCATCCTATCAAAGTATGCATCAATGTGCTCCTTGGCCTTTGGATGATCAATCATGTCACGAATAGTGCTCATCAGTTTGCACAGAGCTTCCACATGCTCGGTATCTGGATTTTGGTACACTCCAAGCAATTTCTTGATGCATTCATTCATTATTCTTTTAGTCAACATGCTTTCTTTGTAAAGCTCACCTATAAACCGTATGTTTCCTAGCATTCTCCTGCACATTGCAGCCTTTTTCTCCTCTCTCTCCTCTCCTGAAATATTTAAATCAGTATCCCCTGCATTCCTATCAGCTTCTGCCTGTTCCATTTCATCCCTTTCAAATTCTTCCTGACACTTGTTCAAGAGTTCTCTCTTGAATATAACGTTTTCATTGTCTTTATAAAATTCAGGCAATTCGGCAGCTAATTGGACACAAAATTTTGCATACATTTCACAAAATGTTGGCTCCATCAGGGCTTTGTCAAAAATTTGAGATATCACTCCAGTAAGACAAAGTGCAGAATCAATGTTCACTTCTTTGACCTGTACAAAAAGTCTATCAAAGTTTTGAGGTGTTAATTTGTTAAGTATTGATTTTATCTTTCTTTGTTTTGCCTGTTCCTCATAAGAAAAATTTCCCACGTCATATCGGTTCTCAGTTTTATGAATTGCAGGCGAAGGTTTTTGAGGTGGAGGAATAAAACCATTTTGGAATCTAGAAGCACGCTGCCATTTATCAGCATCAACACTACTTCTTGCTAACCCAACTTGTGGGAAAGGCATTTGCATGAAAGGTCCACCAGGGAGGATTCCACTCATATGCATTGGCATTCCACGTGCATTCCTTCCAAAACTGAGACTGAAGCCTTGTCCTGGTCGAAACCCACCAGGAGGGCCACCTAGGCCCACTTCCATATGAACATCACGACCAGACAGATCTGTCGACTTGTTCCATCTATCTTCATCTATAGTGTCTGCACTACTCCCACGACATTCAAATCGAGAAATGCCACTGTGATTTAATGACTCAATCTCTCCAATATGACTTGCAATCACCTGAGGGGTCATAAGGACTTCCATTATGTCTGATGGAATTTTAACCTGTGAAGATAGATCTTTAAACTGACTTCTGAAAGTCAACAAAAAATCTCTACTGTACTTTCTGTTGCTTGAGCTTCTTAGTTCTGGTGCATCTAATTTCTCCCCAGTTGTCGAAAGTTCAGCAGCATCTTCACAGTCATCCAAATCTTTTGGTTCTTGATTCTTAGACTCATTCAACTTGAAACGTATCATGTAAATCACCCACAAAGTGTATATCATATTTCAAAACAAGACTGCAATACACCCTCACTGTTAAGAATATAGCAGTAAGCTCCTGAGATTTAAGTGATAAGCCTGCACAATTCCTTATCCTATAGATGTAAAAGAAAAAATGTTGGCAAACTGGTTGAATACCCTTTGAATTGATCAAGGGTTCAACAGGATGCAAAGACACCTGGCTGAGCGAGTGTGAGAGTTTTTGTAGCCCAGGTCTGGGGAAAACATTTCAACAAATACACACAGACCAAAACGTTCCCTTCAGCCATTGAGGAGATCTGAGAAATTGACATGAAAAAAATGATATATATCTCTGTAACCACTCGATTTCTGAGGAAACCACTCGCGTTGATGGTAAAGGGGATAAAAACGGTTTTGGGTTTTCAATGGTTTGATCTAATTCAGAACCGTTTGCCCAGAATCGCTCACGCAAAAACGTGACTCTGGGGGCAATTACGAGGGTAGTCTTAAGCAATCTTCTTTGGAAAAAATGAAACCAACACCAAATCTGAACACCATGGGGGTTCAAATCTCCCTTCATGAGCTACGAGAGATCATATAATGAACAAGGATTTGGGTAGGGTTTGGACAAGGTATATGCAGGACTCAAAACCCAGAAATTTGCCCAAAAATCAACAGGGGTAACCTGGTAAGGAGGCAGGCGTTAATGCCAAAGTGTGCGAGGGTAAGGGAGTTATCTCCTCCTTGCATAACAATTATGCCAAAGTACAACCACCGGTTATCATAGTTTTTCAACCCACTATAACATAGTTCGAAAATCATGTTGCTTAGCTAACCTATGAAACAATGGTAAGTGTATAAACAACGCATGCAATCAAAACATTATGCCATAGTTTCAAACCATCAAATATTCAATTAGAAACCAAAACCAAATAATTAACCATGCGCCAATGTATTGTAATTGCTTATATCAAAAGTTTGACCAACGTGCCAATAGTTTTGTAAACACAAACATAGGTATCACATCAAAGATATATGTGAAAGATTTAACCATAACGCCTATGCATTGTTGTGAAACCAATGGTTAAGTAGGCCAAATAAAAACATGTAAATCCAAAGCATCACAAACCTAATAAAACCAAGTCACATAATCAATCAAAAAATGTCCAATGAGTACAGTTCGAATGTTTTTCTAGCTGCAAAATGATAAGTGAGATGTAAGCGCAAAGGGCATATCAATGAGAAGGATGACAAAAGTTCAAACAATGATTCTAATGTGACTTCGAAGGACTAAGTTTTCACGCTTACAGTCATGAAAACAAAACGAAGATAGGCGTGTGAAAAGGTGCAAAGAATAAAAGCGTCGTTCATTTGAAAATTGTGACGAAAAATCAATGTTTGTGAAACATTGGTGTAGGCAGCTTATAAGAAAATGAAAAATGTGAATTGGCTGTCAACACTCCTTTAGAGCTATCACTTATAATTTATCTAAAGCAAAGATTAAAGGTAAGGAATACAATACGAAATGAGGTCAACACTCTCATAGTGTTGTGACCAAGCATTCTTCCATGGCAATCTGAAACTAACACTGAAGGTTTCTTCTAGAGGAGATGTTAGTTGTATCACGAAAAGCATATACCTCTATATTCTCACATGCTATCAAATATAATACTTTACGACGATTTCTATCTCAACTAAAGTCATTAGCTTGTCATGTGTACCTGTTATCACTGAAATTTCGTCTGCATAGGGCGACAAGAACTCCGCATCGTCAGCACAGAAAAACAGTCGTTCATGGCACAAGGATTAATTCCACAGCACAGCAAAAGGGTCAAAACTATGCAAAATGGCCAAAAAATTACAAAGCGCTATGCACCCACTGGGCGCGCGC